>JACGTJ010001812.1:28114-39474 GCA_014858695.1 Chrysomya rufifacies | reverse complement strand
TCAATTCTAGTTCAGTTCTAGTTGAGTTCTAGTTTAGTTCTAATTCAGTTCTAGTTCAATTCCGTTCCTGTCATTTCATTTCAGTTCCGTTCTAGTTTTTTTTAGTTCAGTGGCGTTCTAGTTCTAAAAATGCGTCCATATGTATCCTTTGTCCTTTAGTTACCACTGAAAAATTTTCAAAGTAAAAGCATCTTTATAGAATATTTTTAATATTTAGGTATGCAAATTTAATCATGCAACTTTTCATTTAACTAAAAGCTAAATATGAATGTTAAATTATTATCTTGTAATTAGCAAAAAGAGAGTTTTACTTTTATTTGGTATATTAAACCACATTAAAGTAGCCAAATTCTTAAAAAAAGAGTGGTATTGTCTATTTTTATATTTTGAGTGAACAAATGTAATAAGTTTTTGGAATTTTTATATACAAATCCTATGTAGTTACCCTACGTTGCTTTACAATAAATAGTGTGTAAACAACCGAGATACACATTTATTAGACTAATAAGAACTTTTAATAATATGAAGGAAAAAAAAAAAAATAATAATAATAATAAATGATGAAGGGTGCATTAAATTTCCATCTTCTTAATGTTACCTACACATCTATTGCTTTTCATGTCTTTGTCTGCAATTTAGTCTGATCAAATAAATGAAAATCTGCTTTACAAATAAATCGCAACAAAGTGCAAAATCATGTTTTAGTGTATTAAAAATATAAAACAAGGCATTTTAAGCAGCAGCTAAATACTAAATACAAATAAATAGAAAGAAATTCTTTTGAAATGTTTTTGTTCTAAAAGAAATTTCTTTAATTTTTTTATTTTCCTCAGCTTCCCTCTGTGTTATTCATATCTTTAGTTAATTACATATTTTTTCTGTTTCACAATTTTTTTCTATTTACTTTAATAACTTTTTAATTATTTACATTAGTAGGGAAAATTGAAAATTAATTCAATTGCACGATGTTTAAACGTTGTTGTAAAGTAATTTTTATTTAAATTTTCAACAAAATTTGCATACTAATTTACATACTTGAAACACCAGGGTTTGAATTTAAAAATTTGTTTTGTTTCACCGCAATTTTATAATTTTCTTGTAATACTATAAGGATTATCTAGCTCGAATACCATTTAAATTTGTCATCATCTAAGGTTCGTATGTAATGTTATGAATATCTAAATTCTAACACGGAAATTTTTTCGTAAAGTGGTGTAAGGTGTAATGTGTTCTGCCTTTACTGACTATAACACTTACTTACTTACTTACTTACATACTTACTTACTTACTTACTTACTTACTTACTTACTTACTTCATATTATTATTTTTTTAATTTTATGATTTCAAATCTCTTTCATTCCTTTTCAATATTGCACTCGTTTGACAATACAAATTCCAAACACCCTCTGGCAACTCACAAAATGTCAACTACAACTTGCATAATTCACAATAGTAATTTATTGCTGTGTTTTGCTGTTGCTATTTTTTCCAATTGGAAGAAATTTTTTAATTTTTTTACAATCAAAAGCAAAAAACTACGAATTTTATAACAAATAATTAAAACTATTACAATTAATTTTACCAATCAAAGACTAAATCTACAAATATTTTAAAAGAACGAAAATTAAAGTGTTATTAATTGGTTTATCTGATAATAAAAAAGCAACAAGAAATCGAAAAAACAACAAAAAAAATAGACATTATAAAATATTAAAAAAAAAACAATTAATTGCATTTTTTCCAACAACTCTAAAGGTGGAAGAAGACTATGGACAATAATGTAGACAACTTTAATATCACAACAGCAGGAGCAACATACAATTTAAACTCAACAACAGCATCGTCATCTTCAAACAAATTGCCAGAAGCGACAGCAGCAAGCGACCCAGCATTGGCTTACCCTATATTAGTGACAACCCCTACAGCACCAGTTACAAATTCATTTTGGAAAAATAGTAATCGCATTGTCCCTGGCAGACCAAGTCCTAAAAGAATTAATCCCACGACAGGGGGAAATAGTAGTAGTGGTGGCGGCATGATGGCTACTTTTCGTGATTATCAAAATTCGGTCAGTGATGCTTGGGATACGGGTGATGATGAGTTTTGTATAATATCAACTAATGCGGCGGCTATGCAACAGCAATCTTTACATAAAAATAATGATATTTTACCTAATAAAACAGGTATGCGAACGTTTATTTTCGTATTCAGTGAAAAATTTATGAGTTTTGTGATTTTCTTAATAGACCCTAGAATATCACGTCAAGTTTCTCAATCGTTGGCTCAAAATGTTATTGAAATACATAAAACTTCTACAGCCTCTGTTGTAGGTGCGGCTGGTCATGTGAGTAATAATAATACAAATCCAGAACCTATCAACCAACAACAGCAACAACACCAACAATCTGTGGCTAAACAACAGCAACAGGAAAATCCTAATAGAAAGGACAGTAGAGGGGAAACACAGGAACAAAGGTATAAAATTTTTATTTAAATTCATGTTTTTTTTTTTTAATTTAATTTTTTAAAATTTGTATCCAAATCAATAAATTTGCTATAGCAAACAAAATTTTGAAAAATTTTCTATAAAATTTTATTTTATTATTTTTATAGACCCCGTGTCCTTCACATACAAGCTTTACCCGGCCGACCCAAACTACAAAAATTTACTACAAACTCGCAAGATTCGGAATACGAAACGAAAATAGAAAAATTCGAATTATTATTGGATTCACCTCTGTTGGATTTGGTAGCATTGAAAAAACTAAGTTGGTCTGGTATACCAAGAAAGGTATTAAATTAAAATATAATTTATATCTTAAAAATATCTACTAGAAAGTTACTTTTAGATGCGTGGAATAAGTTGGCGTTTATTATCGAAATATTTACCACCTTCAGGAGAAAGACGTAATGCGGTATTGGAAAGTAAACGACAAGGTTATCAGGATCTAAGACAAAATTACTTTAAGGTGGATAGTCAAGATGAATCGCAGCAGGATACCTATAGACAAGTAAGTAAAAAGAATTGTTATAAAAAATTCCTCATCTACATTTAATTTTTGTTTAAATTGATTTAGATACATATCGATGTGCCACGCATGAATCCTCAAATATCGCTCTTCCAACAGAAACTTGTACAGGAAATGTTTGAACGTGTATTATTCATATGGTCTATACGTCATCCAGCCTCTGGTTATGTACAAGGAATTAATGATTTAGTAACTCCATTTTTTATTGTGTTTCTACAAGAACAATTACCGCCAGGTTTGCAATATAAACTAATTTCCATAATTAAATATTAACATATTTTTATTTCTTCTTTTAGGAACTGATATTGAAAAATTTGATATGGCCTCATTATCAGTTGAAATTCGTGATGCCATTGAAGCCGATTCATTTTGGTGTTTATCCAAATTTTTAGATTGTATACAAGATAATTATATATTTGCTCAATTGGGTATACAGGAAAAGGTTAATCAATTAAAAGATTTAATACAAAGAATAGATGGTAAGTGTTATTGAAGCTAGTTTTTTTTTTTTTACTTAAACTTTAAATTTATTTTGTTATTTTTAGGAACCTTACATCGCCATTTACAAAGCCATGGTGTTGATTATTTACAATTCTCATTTCGTTGGATGAATAATTTATTAACTCGTGAATTGCCTCTGCATTGTACCATACGTTTATGGGATACCTATTTAGCTGAATCAGATGGTTTTGCTTTATTTCATTTGTATGTTTGTGCGGCTTTTCTTTTGCACTGGAAGGAGGAATTAATGCAACAAAATGATTTTCAGGTGAGTGAAATTACTAGATTTTTGGCTGGGCCAGTAAAATGAAATAAAAAGAAAAACTAAGGCACATCTAGAAATATAAAGACAAGAAACTTAAGATATTGTACTAAAACCCGAACTTAAACCGTTTTAGAACTGAAATAAAACTGGACTAGAAATGAATTAAAACTAAACTAGATTTAAAGTAAAACTAAAATAGAACTAGAATAGAATAAAAATAAAACGGAGTTGGAACGGAATTAGAACTGACCAAGAACTAAACTTGAGTCAGAACTAAACGAGAACTGAACAAGGTCTGGGCTACAACAGAACTGAACTCAAAACTAGAATAGAATTAGAACAAAACGAGAACTGAATGAGATCTAAACTGGAAGTGAACTAAACTAGAAAAGAACTGGAATCGAATTAGAATTAAACGGGAACTGAATAAGGTCTGGGGTACAACAGAACTGAAATAGAACAAGAATAGAATTAGAACTAAACGAGAACTGAACTAGAACAGAACTTGAAAACGGAACAAATTGAGACTAAACAATAAAACCTTTATTTTCTTCTTATAGTTTATTTTAAAATTTATACTTTGGTTTCGTATCATTTAGGGTCTTTTATTACTGCTACAAAATCTGCCTACACACAATTGGTCTGATCGTCAAATCAATGTTCTAGTTGCTGAAGCCTTTCGTTTAAAATTTACATACGCTGATGCTCCCAAACATTTAGAAGCAAAAAGTTGACATCGTCATCATTATCTCTACGTGTCTTAGATACAAAAAAACAAAAAAAAAAAAATACCCATATATACACATATTTTATTTTAAACAACCATACCATAAACCAACCAATATTAAACCATTTTATAATGTTTAATTGTTTATTTTTTTGTTATTATTTGTTTTTTTGTCTACCAAAAACCAAAACTGTTTTAGTAAATATTTACATTTCAAACTTTTGCTATTTGATAACAATCTAATTTTTTTTCTTTAAATTCTGCTGTTATTGAAAAAATACAATACCAGCATATTATTAATAAATAATCAAATTTATTATTTTTTTAACTCGTATTTTAAATTGAAATAACACACACCATTCCCTTGTTTAATGTTCTTTTTTTTTAATTTGTAATTATTATTAAATAAAAAGAAAATGTAAAGCTTAAAGCTAATGGTTAGAAATTTCTAGTAGTGTGTCAAAAAACAACAAAAAAAAATCTAAAAATTCTTTAAACAAACACTAAACTAAAGATTGTCTCTTTTTTATTTTTGAATGTAGTCATATATAAATGGAGAAAAATTTGAAAAAAAAAATGTAATTTTTATTAAATATTTCAACTACATAAGAAAAAACAAAACCCTCTAGTAATCTTTAATAAAATATTAAAACGTATATAAACTTAGTTTAAAATATTATACATATTAGAGTAAATGTCAAAGGCATACACTACTTGTACGCAATTATTATTATTATTATTATTAATTATTATAAAAATAAATAAAAACAATAGTTTACTGTTTGTATCAATTCAATATTTAATAAAACAAAAACAAAATATACCTTAATTATTTAATAATATAATAATAATAAAAAAATCTAAAAAATATTATTTAATAAATTGATAATAATCATAAAAACAAACACTTCACATTTCTCTCTAAACACTTGCATTCAACAATAAACACTTTGTATATAATCTTTATTATATTTAAAAGAAAAAATGAAATGATAATTAAATGAAATATATAAATGAATCTTATTATGAAAACAAAAATTTTGTTATGTTTTAACTATGAATTTTAAATGCATTTAAATTGGTTTGCTTTAAACTTTCACTTTAAAGTTATTTCTTCTCCAGGCAATTAAAATGTCTTTCGTTCCATGTTGGCTTATGTACTTTTTGATATTTCCAAATTGTGCAAAGTCATAGTCATGGTAGAAACTGTAAATCCGTACTTTCGACGTCTAAAGATGACCATTTTTCTCAGAAGATCAAAAACCTATTGTTTTGAATTTTTTATAGATGGAAACGTGTATTAGTTGTAAGTAGAAACTTTTTATTTCAACTTCTAATTTATCTAATTGTTCACAACTCTTTTTTCCTTTAGATTACATATTTATGAACTGGAGTATTGTCTTTTTGTTAAACGCAAAACGATTTTATTGAATCGAATGGAAGCTGAAATTAATGCTACAATATAAATAGGTAAGTTACTTTTACCAAGGGCCAGTAAAATGAAATAAAAAGAAAAAATTTATTATGCATTTACATCGCATTATAAGATATACTTAAAAAAATACCATTACCTGCAAATGAGATAAATACGTCATTAGGGGAAAGATAATGTGGGAAACTGCGGTTTTACTAGTTGATCGCTATTCATACAATTTGTTGGAATATATTGAATTTCAACTGGGCAATTAAGCAATTTAGCTATATGAAGTACTGGTTAAGGGCAAAACATTTTTCAAACACTATTATACATATACACCAAATTATAGACAATAGTTTCACCATATTCCAATTTGGAATTTATTTCACTTTAATATTCGATGATGTCAGTAATAAACTATAAAAAGATTTATTTTTTACTTATCCCCAAAGGTACAGAGTTTGTTCTCGCGTTTAATCTCAAACAATTTAAAGCAATCTGTGTAGGTTTTGACGGAACCCAAATGCATAAGACAACTAATCCAATCTGCTAAAGTTTAATCGAAAACCAAGACAACACGAATGCTGATAAAGTAAGTATTCGCATAGAATATACATATTCCATTTTACATGGTATCAGTTATAGCTCTCAAACTCTGCTTGGATCATACTAAGATATAAAATTGCATCAAAATTTTGAAATTTTCTTACAAACTATAGTTGGAACGAAATTTATTTTGTTTTTTAAAAAATTCTTATTATGAAAACCCCAGAAAAAACTAATATTTACCCAGTGTTACTGTTAAAAACTTTATTATTCACATAAATATATACTAAAGCCATTTTTATTGCATATATTGCGACTAATATAAAACTTAAAACAAAAGTATTAATATAGTTTTTTTTTCGATTTATCGTAGCAAAGAAAAGTTATAATAAATTATAAAATTCTGCTTAAAGAAAAAAATAATACCAATTTGTTAAAAAATTATAAATATATCCTTTCAAAGGAATGTTCTTTTCTAAATGAATTCTTTATAAAAATATTAATTTTGTCTTTCTGCTAAATGTTTCAATTGTTTTAATACCGTTTCCAACAACTTTTTCTTATCATTTTTACGTAAACCTGAAAACATAGTTTTCTTATCGGCTTCTCGTATTTTTTCCAATATAATTATGATATATTGAGGATGTACCAAATGATAACGATCTTCTTTAGTACCATAATCGTGTAAATAAGTAGCCCATTCTTCCATGGTTAACAAATCCAATAGTTGACGACATTTTAAAAAATATTTAGATAGATCTCCTTCCTTTAAACCAGGTACAGGATCTTTGGCTGCGAAAAATTCACATTGCAACAAATCTAAATTAATTTGTTGTAAAGCTCCTGTAGAAATTTGTTTCACCTCATCGTCGAATAGTAGAGACCATATTTTCTCAGCCATATGTTCACAAGTTCTATGACAGGCGGTCTGGGCTATAGAAGGCAATTTGGTGGAGAAACTTTCAAAGGTACTAGACAAATATGAAATCATATCGGTTATATAAGCAGAAGCTTTACCAGGCGAATCTACCATTAACCATTCATATTCAGAAAGTTCGAAGAATTCATCTATTTTTGAACAAATTCGTATGCCAACTTGCCTTTCAGCATCCTGACAGGCAACATGAAACATGGCAGGTGAATTGGGGGTTTTCGAAACACTACTTTCAGTGTTAGTCATATGACAAACAAATTCCTCTAAGAAAGGACTAGCTTTCTCTAGGTATTGAGTATCTATGATAATTTGTATAAGTTGTGGTAGGGCTACACTAGGATTACGAAATACCACCGAAAGACAACCACTAAAACTTCGGGTTAATAAAAGATTGGCTGCCTTGCGTACCATGGCAGCTACTTCATTGGGTGAGAGCGTTAGATCTTCAGCAAATTTCATACAGGCATACATAAACTCCTTGGCTTGATGGTACACCTCGGGAACCATGCGCGAGAAGGGAAATTTTTTAGGAAATGGTGCATTTTCCAATTGTTCCCAATGAAAGGGAAAACGTTCAATGATCGCTTCATATTCTTCTTGATTTTCTACAACCATTGGTAGGAATTGTTCTTTATCGAGGATGTCACGGAACACATGTACCCAGCGTTGAAGTAAAACCTAGAAAGGAAAAGTTCAAATCATAATAATAATGACAAAATTAAAGTTTATAGGCCATACTACGCACTTAATCCTCACTTACCTCATTATAATGATCTCTCATATTATGCAACAATTCCCATAATATATTCACTGTATAACCATAACACTTAAAGGTGTTAATAGACAACATTATCAAATTCTTAATTCTCAGCAAAATATTGGGATCTGTACATGATGAAGAACTCATGCTAATCTCATTAACAAATTTGGTCAAAGAAGTAGACCATAAATCTTCTAAATAGGCTGTAGTAACCACATCCCCTGCAGTATTTTTAACATGATCTTCCACCACAAAGAAACCCACAATAGCGCATATATACAATTTATAAGCATCCAAATTGTCATGCATACCCGGTGGTGGTTGCAATACCAATTTCGATTGATCTCTTCTCTGTTGACGATAATCCTTTTCAAAGTATTCCTTTTGTCCTAAAACACTATAGATATGCAAACATCTATAAATGGGAGAAAAATCTATTAGATCTTGGGCCGATAAGTTATCCTCATCGATGTTATTATCTTTATTCTTTATAGCTTTCTTATGATCCTCTATGATGGTATTAATATCTCGTTTCTGTAGCTTTTTAGTATGTTCTATAGCCTCCTTGCCAATTTTTGGTGAAAATCTTCTTATATTTTCCAAAAATTCTCGAAAATCTGCCTCTGCAGAACATCTTATGTTTTCTTTAATTACGGGTATTGCATGACGCATTTTGGTTACAAACTTATAGCTTTGCAGCTTAGGTAAATGTTGCAATTCCAACGTTTCCAAAGTACGTAGAGATTGATAGTATTGTTTATTAGAAGCCTGTTCACAAAACTTGATATAACATTCCAAGGCAGGCAAACATTCTTGTAAAGCATCTATAGCCGAAGCTAAATTGGATTCAATTTGTCGAGCTTTAACCAAATCATTACCCTGTTGTATTAGTGTAGCACTTATTTGCTGTAAAGATTTATCCAAAGTCTGCACTTCAGTGGCTAATTGATGGGCCTGTGTCCGTACTTGCAATAGTTCTTGTATGGATTCTATGAAACCCTGATATGATGAATTACAAATTCTTTCTATATCCTTATCATGACTTCGTATACGTTGTTCCAATTGTTCGGTTATGGTATCCTTGTTATCAGCTTATGAATATAATTTTATAAATCGTAAATAAAAATGGGCGTGTGAATTTGATTTTTATATTTAAATAGAAATTTTCATTTAATACCTTCTAATATTGAGCGAAATGTAGGCCCCCAATAATCATCTACTGCTTCTATATCCTGCACAGTTATTTTTGACATTTTTCCTGTCTAATTTTTTCAAAATTTTAAGAAACTTTACAAATTATTGAAAATTTTATCGGAAAATTGTGTTGTTGCAAACAAAATTATTTTGACAGCTGTTTATTTCTTTAACAGCTGTAAAGTAGAGATGCCAGTAGTTTGTTAAAAATATAAGAGATTTTTTCAGCGTTTACAAAGAAAATATATTATATAAAGAAAAAATTGGGAATATCTCAGAAAAAAAAGTGTTTAAAAATAACATACTATAATCTACAGAAATTATACTTTGATTTTAAATGTTAAGCAAGTTCAGTTTAAATTTTAGATCCGTAATAAATTTAGTTTTAGAAAAAAATGAAGTATTTATTTTTTAGAAAAAAAATATTTGGCAGCAACCACCAAATAAAATAAAACACCAAAAATTATACATTTATTAACTTTTTATATTAAAAACAAAATAGTTTTCTTATTATTTCATTGAAAGTAACTAATCAAAACCAAAATCACACTTTGTTCGGATGAAATTGAGAAATTCATATTATTGTTAATCACCACTAAAATGTTTGCTATGTATTCTTAATTTTATCCCTTTATTTATCTACCGGCAACTCTATTTCAAGAAAAAAATTGACATTTTATTTAATTTGTTTACATTCGTACAAAAAAACAAAACATAAATTTGAAAAGAAAAATCCACAACAAACACACAAACTTTCACTTTGCAATTGTTTGTTGTTGTTTAAATATGTTTTATTTTATTTATTAGTTCACAAACTAAGCTTGTGAGTAATTGTACGCTTCAAAGAAGCTCTTCAAGAAATAACAAATTTAGAGAAAAATAAAATGGTTTAAACAGATTTTTGTTAAGTGAATTTAAATAGAAGCTCATACCCACGCAAGCAAAATCTCATCATTACAAATAATTACATACTTTTATTACACATTCATCACATTATTTAATAATATATAAAAAATAAGCGGAAATGTCTTCAACTTTAACGCAAAGAAAGCAGAATTCAAATGAGGCAGCATCTTTAATTAATAACAATAATGTAGTTAAAGGGGTTAAGGCTAGTAACCCCACCCAGCAGAATGTGGAAAAAACAAATCCTATGGTTTATGTTGTATTCATATCTTTATTATTTGATTTGTTGGCATTTACCATAATATTGCCTCTATTACCCTCCTTGTTGGAATATTTTAAAACTAACGACAGTTCCGGTTTATATGCAATATTAACGGAACGTATAAAATGGTTTCAAGAACTATTAGGAGCACCTGAACGTTATAATTCGGTATTGTTTGGTGGCTTTTTGGGTTCCATGTTTAGTTTTTTACAATTTGTAGCCAGCCCAGTGGTGGGGGGTTTGTCAGATTATTATGGCCGTAAACCGGTTATTGTTATGTGTGCGGTAAGTGGAGTGTATCTTACAAAACAATAATTTGTTAATTTTGAAAATGAAATTTTGTCTTTTGTATTTTTATCTTTTTTTCTGTTTTGTTTTTGTAGACTGGTATAGCCATGTCTTATTTATTGTGGGCCTTTTCTCGTAATTTTGCTATTTTTGTTTTGGCACGTTTTGTTGGCGGTTTAAGCAAAGGCAATATTTCTTTGTGCATGTCAATTATTACAGATGTTTCTAGTGAAAAGACTAGAGGTAGAGGTATGGCTTTGGTTGGTGTAGCGTTTTCATTGGGTTTCATTGTTGGTCCCATGATTGGTGCTATGTTTGCTATATTTTCGAATAAATCTACTGGTCCCTGGTTTGTATTACCTTCTCTGTTGGCTTTTGCTTTGGCAATGGGAGATTTGTTGGTTTTGGTGTTTTGTTTGAAGGAGACTTTGCCAAAGGTAAGTAAGAAACTGAAGAATAACTAAATTAGAACTGAACTAGAATTGAACTAGAACGGAACTAGTACTGAACTGGAACTGAACTAGAACTGA
>JACGTJ010001812.1:0-11445 GCA_014858695.1 Chrysomya rufifacies | reverse complement strand
AAATTTTGAAATTTCGAATTTTCGAAAATTTTGAATTTTCGAAAATTTTGAAATTTCGAATTTTCGAAAATTTTGAAATTTCGAAATTTAATATCTTAAAAAAAAAAACAATTTCTAAGTTAAAATATGAAAAATTATTTTGAATTACTAATGCTTAGGATTTAAATATAATTTATAATTATATTATAATTTCGAATTTTCGAAATTGCAGATTTAAAAAAAAGTCGAATTGTTTATGTTAAAAAGGATGAGTAAATTAAATTTAGAAATAAAAATAACGATTTTTTAGTTTGAAAAAAAAAATAAACGTTAAATTTTCCAAATCATAAGAGTTTAAAAATATTTTTACAAAATTTAGCTTTCTTTCCTCCCACATTATTTTCTAATTGGAAACGACATCATTTGGTCAGTTTTTTCATTTAATTTGGCTAAAAGGTTTATATTTATGAATAATAAACAAGGAAAACAACAAAATTTTAACAAATAAAGGGACAACACCTTAAAAATTTTTGTATATTTAATTTGCTAACATCCCTTTGTTTTCTTCTCACTTTTTTTCTTGTGTCATTCTTAAATAAATATTCTACAACCAGATATGTTTAAATTACAATTTTCTTTTTTGTTTAAATTCTTTAAAGGTTGATGGTAAAACAATTAAGGCTCAGATATGGGATACAGCTGGTCAAGAACGTTATCGTGCTATAACATCAGCTTATTATCGTGGCGCTGTTGGTGCTCTGCTTGTTTACGATATTGCTAAGCATTTGACCTATGAGAATGTAGACAGATGGTTACGGGAATTACGTGATCATGCCGATCAAAATATTGTTATTATGTTGGTGGGCAATAAATCGGATCTTAGACATTTAAGATCTGTACCAACGGATGAGGCAAAATTATTTGCCGAACGTAATGGCTTAAGTTTCATAGAAACTTCAGCGCTAGATTCTACTAATGTTGAAACTGCATTCCAGAATATACTCACAGGTATAATTCAATAAATATTCTTAATAGTAAAGAAAATATTATATAATTGTTTTTCGATTTTATAGAAATTTATCGTATTGTTTCTCAAAAACAAATACGTGATCCTCCGGAAGGTGATGTTATTCGTCCTGGCAATGATGTACCCATTGATATTAAGCCGACTGTAACTAGTGATGTACGCAAACAGTGCTGTCAGTGACCGCCTTATAGCTGCCTCCACAATAACAACAAAAACAATTACACCTTTAATCAGAAAAACAACAACAGAAACCGTAACAACAACAGTAACACGCTAAAAGCCCATGTTATCTTTTTAATATAATTTTTTTTTCCATTTTTTTAAATTATATTATAATTATTATTCTCTAAGAAGCCTCCTGTTTGTTATTTAGTGTGACATTCAAACAAAAAAAGAAAAAAAATTAAAAATTTAACTCCAACTATAAATCCAAATTAAATTTTTAGAAAAAAAAGTAAAATAATTAAGCTTTCTTTTGGTGTAACATCTTTTTGGAAAAAAGAAAGCTTTAAAAAGAAAAAAGAAATCAATTAAAAACAGTATAGCTTCATTTTTCAAAAATATTCGTTTTTTTTTTCTTTCTTACGTTCTTAATTTTAAATTATTTCTTTTCATTTTTTTTATCTTCTCTTTGTGTTTACTACTTTTCACCCTTTAAAACAAAAATTAAAATAAATTTGTCTTTAAACAAAATAGCTAAACTTTTCCTTTTAACAAACAACATTACATTACAAAAAAAGAAAAAATAATAATAAATAAATATATTATAGAGTATATACAACAACAAGAAGAAAAAAATCAAAAACTTTCAAACACGATTTTAAGCAAAAAAAAAAAATGAATAAAAAAACATTCATTTCTAAAGAAAATAAAATTTTCTTTTTTCACTTTCAACAGCTTTAAATTTATCAGTTTTTCTACTTTAAATTTGTGTTCTTTTTTTTATAATTTACAAAATATTTGCTTTAACTTTAGTTTTCAGTTTTAATTAAGCAAAAAAAAAAAAAAACTTAGTAGTTTTTCTTTCTCTTTTTAATTTTTTTGCTTCTTAATAACATTTCCTTTTTTTTATAAAACATAAATTTAATATTTTTACATTTTAAATTTATAAAAACAACAACAAAAAAATTAAAATAAATAAAAATTAAAAGCAAAATAAATATATAATATTAAATTAAAAATTAAACAAACAAAAAAAGTATATATATATATATTTGCGCGTAATTTAAATAAAGAGAATTAATAAAACAATTAAATATAATTTCAAAAACAGTAATACAAAAATTAAAATAATTTTTATGAATTTAAAAAAAAAAAACAAAAAAACAAGAGTTTTAACTTTTTCAGACAAGTTCGAAAATTAAACTTTTATAAAAAAAATAAAAATTTCTACAATGTTTAATTAAAGTTTTGCAAATATTTTGCTTTGCTTTATGTTAAAATTGCTATTTGTTATTAAACGATTAAAATTTCACTGTTCAAAAGAAAGAAATTCAACATTGTTTAGTAAATTTGCTACAATTCTGTGAACTTTTAAAAGAACAACTAAAGTATTACGAATTTGGTGCAATTTTTAAGTTCAGTTCTAGTTCAGACCTTATTCATTTTGTAGTTCAGTTCTTCTTCAATTTTAGTTTAATTCAATTCTATACAGTTCTGTTCCTAGTTTGGTTCTTGTTCAGATCTAGTTCAATTTAAATTAACACTTCTAAGTGTTAGCGGTAACTGTCATTTCAGGTCATTCATTTCAATATTCTAAGGCAAAAAATAAAGATACTTCTTCTTCGAACTTGGTTGGTATTCATTTCTAGCTTAGTTCAATTTCACTTCTAAGTGTTAGCAGTAACTGTCATTTCAGGTCATTCATTTCAATATTCCAAATCAAAAAAAAGATACTTCTTCGAATTTGGTTAGTAAAATATATTTCGCCATCCCTGATTCAATTATATTTCTCTATAAATGAACACATCCATTTAAAACTGTAATGAAACAGTTACATATTTAAATGTAATTTTCTTGACAATTGCGTTAGCTATTGTGTTAGTACAACTGGATCTTCTTAACAAACTGAAATTAATTCAAAGGTTATCAAATAAATTTTTTTTTAATTTTTTTCTGAAAGAAAACCCTCCCACTACAGCAACTTTATTACAACAACAATAACAAAAGTTACATCATTTTTCTGTAAAAAGAAAATTGAATTCGATTTAACCCAAAAGCCAACTTTCAATTTATAAAAATGCTGATATTTTAAGCTATTTTAAGAAATACATAAAAACTTTGATAATAAATCACGAAGGTTATTATACCAATTAAAACTCTTAATCTGGCAACTCTTTTTTCCGTTATTTCACTATCAACATAGAAATGCAAAAGCAAAGAAAACTAATTAATGAACACGGCCAACAAATTTTGACAGTTCACATGTTACACTTTTGTTTTGATTCCATTTTCAGCCAGTAAAAAGAACACGCGGTGTTAAATTATAATACGAATTTAAATATAAATTTAATTTGTTTATAAAACTTTTTTTGTGTAAATAAAATGGGTAAAGCTAAAAAGAAACATCCCAAAAAACGTACTGCCGCTTTCAAAGAAAGTGAACCTAGTGAATTGGTAGAAGCGCCCCATTCCTTTATTATACACCGTGGTCTATCATGTCCGTATATTACGGATTTAACACTGGATTTTCGTAAAATTATGGAACCATTTACAGCTCGAGAATTAAAAGAGAAGAAAATGAATCGAATAAAAGATTTTGTAGCTGTCAGTGGTTTCTTTCATGTTTCCCATATGGGCATATTTAATAAGGCGGCTACACAGTTGTCATTTAAAGTCTTACGTTTACCCCGTGGTCCAACATTGACATTTAAAGTACATCAATTTACTTTGGCTAGAGATGTTATTTCGGCCAGTAAGAAACAATATGTGGACGAAGATATTTTCAAACATTCACCTTTGGTGGTAATGAATAATTTTACGGGAGATGGTAAACATTTGAAACTTATGGCTCATACGTTTCAAAATATGTTTCCGGCTATAAATTTGGCAGAGGTAAGTGGTAAAAGGTAGAGAAATTTTATTTAAAAAATAATTATTATTTATTGTTATTTGCAGGTTAATATAGCTACCATTAGACGATGTGTGTTATTTTCCTATAATCCTCAAACAAGTTTAGTGGAAATGCGCCACTATTCTATTCAAGTAGTGCCAGTTGGTCTCACCAAAGGTGTGAAGAAACTAGTAATGGGTAAAATTCCAAATTTGTCAAAATGTGAAGATATTGCTGATTTTATAATGCAGTAAGTTTTGCAAAAAAAAAAAAATGTTTAAAAGATAAAAACAATTTTAAAATTGCATATCAATTTTTTAGAGATGGTAATGCTTCTGAGTCTGAAGCCGAAGATGATGAAAATTCTCAAGTTGTATTGCCTCAAACTCTTAAACGTAAAGGTAATTTGGAGAATAATAAATCAGCTGTACAACTTTATGAAATAGGTCCCAGAATGACCATGCAATTAATGAAAATTGAAGAGGGTTTATTGACCGGAGAAGTTTTATATCATGATCATATTGTTAAGACCGAAGAGGAGAAAGAAGAACTTAGAAAAATGATAGAAAAGAAACAAAAACTTAAGGAACAACGTAAAAAACAACAGGCCGAGAATAGAGCTAAAAAACTTAAAGAATTAGAGAAGAAAAATAAAACTGGACAAAAATCTGCGGCTGGTGGAGATCAACCCGAAGGTGAAGATGAAACTAATGAAAATTTAAGTGATTTAGAAGATGATGCCGTTTACTATAAAGAAGAAGTGGGCGAGGAACCCGATGAGGAATTGTTTAAAAATACTGAACCTGCCAGCAGAAAAAGACCAAAATTGCCTTACAGTTTGAAAAATAATAAAAAACAAAAAATGGACAAAGATTCTTCTACGCCTGGTGGTAAAAATAAAGATTTCAAGGATAAGAAAAACTTTAAGGATAAAAAAAGTTTTAAAAATGGTTTCAAAGAAAAGAAATCGTTTAAGTTTAATAAGAAAAAATAAAGAAACAACAAAAACTTCTTATACATAAATATTTTATTATTATATTAAAATATAATTCTCTTAGTAATAACAAATTAACCAAACATTTTTTGTACCATACCCTTATACTGAGCATTACTATTTTTCCAACTGTCCGATACTTTTTGATACAAATTTGCAAATTCCTTTTTATCTTTAAAATCGGGTACCTTTTCTATGGTTTTTTGGGCCAATTCAAATTCGTGCATATGATAGTAGGCCATAGCACGACGATAAATACTTTTTTCTGAGGGTGCATTCATTTTGTCCACAAAGTTTGTTTGATAAATAACATCATCATAACGTTTTTCATTTAGTAAACAGGCAGCCAAATTAGTTTGAACTTGTGTAAATAATTCTTGCATATCTTTGCCAGCAACACCATCCCGTTTCTTGGTTAAACCTTCAAAATTTTTGTAAGATATTAAACACTTGGCAGCTTTCACGAAATATTCATGGGCAAATACGGGATAAGTTTTAAACATTTTCACACCATTTTCTTTATATCTCAAGGCTAAGTTATACATTTCTGGTACGGTCAATTGTTGAATACCCTTGGAAGATTTTATCTCCTGTAAAGTTAATACTATTTTTATTTCTTCACCTCCTTTTGTTTTAATTGTACATTCCGCAGTTTCACCCAACATCATTTGTTGCACTAACAATTCCAAATAACAATCTATGGGTGTTAATGCTGTACCCATTTCCATTATTTGATCGCTGTTTAAAGTTTTCTCTCCCAACCATTGAGATTCTCTTTCCTTGAGATTCTCCACCTTTTCCACATTAATAACAACCTTAGCGGCTTGATGAGGCTTTTCCACCTTAGTGAACTCAAGCGCCAGTACTTTTTTGTATAAACCCTTGCGTTCCAATTTCCACTCGGTGCCTACATACCATTCCATTTTGTGTACCATTTTGTTAAGAATTTATTTTATCCTTTTTTTTGGTTCACAAAAAGATTGTTTTTCACTGCTACTGTTATTGTTGTGATTGGATTTTTATGTTTTTTGCACAATTCTCGTAATTTCTATGTGAAAATAACAACAACATGGCAGCACTTATAAACAACTCAGAGAGTTGCCACTTCAATAGAGATGTGTTTTTAGCGATTTCACTTAATAAACTTATAATAAATTGATACACAGTAATTATGATACACAATAATTATGATGAATAAATTAAACGGATTTAAAAATAAAAAACTTTAAAAAAGTACCAGAAGCTTAAAAAACATAAAATGCAAAAAGAAATAAAAGTACCAAACATGTAAAAAGTACTTAAAATCTTAATGAAGACTACAAATATAAAAAGTACCAAAAAGTTTAATATCTATTTATATGTCACCATATATATAATAGGTGACTATTCATTAAGAAAATGTAATTATCGGAATTAAATTTTGGTATTTTTTTCACATTGAGCTTTATTGGATTTTAGATACTGTTTTGTACTTTTTATGTTTTTGGATTATTTTTTCTGTTTTTCGTCTTTTTCGACATTTAGTACTTTTCGCATTTTAAAACCAGACGTACAAATTACAAATACAAAATATAAATAACATTAAAAAGTACATTTAAATTCCTTTATTTCAAAAAAACTAGGCTCAAAATAAAAACACAAACAAATTCATAAAACAAATCAAGGTTACCATTCCCATTAAGAAAAATTCGACAAATATTAAAACCTGTTGCAAACGTAATGATAAACCAAACAGATATACCCTTAAAAATAGTTTTATGATGCTGGCATACAAAAAAAAAACCGCCATTTCAATGAAAAATTATGTGGCATCATTATTAGCAAAAACATTCCCAGAGAACAGAACTTCCGAAGTAAACAAATAACCAAAGGAAATGTCCACAATGACATGTTGTATTAAACGTGGAGCTTTTATAGTATTGGAAGGCTGTGATCGTTGTGGCAAAACTACACAATCACGCCTTCTAGTAGAGTATTTAGAGAAATCCTCAATACCGGTCAAACACATGGTATTCCCAGAACGTTCATCTGATATTGGAAAAGTTATCAATGGATATTTAACAAATAAAAAAGAATTAAATGATGAAACAATACATTTATTATTTTCCGCCAACAGATGGGAGCATAAAAATGAAATTCTTAAAACCCTACAGGAGGGTACAACATTAGTTGTGGATCGTTATTCTTATTCCGGTGTGGCGTATACAGCATCGAAAGGTATGTCTTTGAAATGGTGTATGAGTCCAGAGATAGGTTTGCCAAGACCGGATATTGTATTCTATTTAAAAACTGATGCTGAATCGTTATTAGAACGTGGTAATTATGGAGAAGAACGTTATGAGAAAAAAGAATTTCAACGGAAGGTAGCTGCTCTTTTCGACGAAATTTATGCTACCGAAAAAGATTATTGGCATCAAGTAAATGCTAAACAAAGCATAGAAGTTATACATCAACAGATAAAGGAAAAAAGTTTGGAGGTTTTGAACAGTATAGCAGAAAAGGAAGTACCTAAAATTGATTGGTGACATTTTGCTTTATGCATTTATGTTAATTGTTTATTTTCTGCTTGGATTACTAAAAATAAAACAGTTTCTAAAAAAATACAGCACTAATATTCTAATATTACTTTTTACAAATAATAAAACAACCGCAAAAACAAAATTTGAAAAAAAAACATTTTAAGTCAATTCCTATGGTTTTAAAATTTAAGGAAAATGACGATTTTTCGGTTTAAAAGCTAATTATCACAATTATTTTAGTTTATTTATTTTTTTAGAAAATGCCTATTCGTCTAACGCAGTAAAATAATATTTCTGTTAGACTAACCAAAGTTAAATAAAGCAATTAAAACGCATTTAAGTTTAGTTCCAATTTAGTCCAGTTAAGATTTAGTTTTAGCTTACTTCTACTTCAGTTTTAGTTCGGTTCAAATTCAGTTCTAGTTTAGTTCAGGCTCAGTGATAGTTCAGTTCCATTTCAGTTTTAGTTTTTCGTTATTAGAGTTCCAACTCTTTTAATTTAGTTCTAGTACAGTTTTAATTAATATCTAGTTTAGTTCTAAATTAAGTTCTTATTCACTTATTATACTTATTAAATTCTAGTTTAGTTAAAATTCAGTGCTAGTTCTGTTCTAGTTTATGGCTAGTTCAGTTCTAATAAAGTTCATAATTAGTTTTTGTTCAGTGTTAGGTTAGTTCTAATTTAGGTATAGCTGATAGTTCAAGTTAATTTTAGCTGTAAATAAGTTCTAGAATAGATTTAGTTCAGATCTTTAGTTCAAGTTCAGCTTCTAAGTTAACTTCTAATTCATTTCAAATTAAGTTATAGTACAGTTCAAATTCAGTGTTAGTTCATGTTTAGTTAAATTTCTAGTTAAGTTTTAGTTCTATTTCAGTTCAGTAATTCAGTATTAGTACAGTTTATATTTAGTTCTAGTTTAGTTTAAATGCAGTTCGAGTTTAGTTCCAGTTTAGCTTTAATTCAGTTCTGGTTCTAGTTCAATGCCACTTCAGACCTAATTTAGTTCTAGTTGCTAATAATTTCGAAATAAAATTTCGCTAAACAACAACTTTTGAGAAAAAGCGTTAACAAGAGCATTACTAATAAATTTCCATCAACAATTTAACTGAAATAACAATGTTCTACTAACATTTTTCTTCATTTGTTCATATTTTGTTATGTATATTTTGTTTATATAGATCGGTATATATAATATATGTAAAGTAATTGATAATATATTAACGTTGATATAATTGTAAAAATATCGTGTATAAATAACTAAGTGCATTACAAAAAAGAAGTTTTAAATAAATATTTAAATATTAAAAAAATATATATATATATAAATGGAATATATAGAAAATGATGAACATTTGATATTCCTACTCTAAAATATGAGTAGTATTAGGACCATTATTATCTATAACATGTTTGGCTATTTCCGATAGTTCTTTATAATGTAAAATTTGTTCAGTCGAGGTACAATTACGTAAATTTGTACGACATCTATCATTGGCCTGATAACACCAAGCCTTAGTCATATTGACTTCATGTTCTGCAGTTGGTAATTCTTTGGCTAAAGCTCGGCTAGCTCGTGATAATACCACAGACATTGTAAAAATATCAATAGCAGCATTTGCTAAACGATTTAAAATATTTTGTTCATGTATAATATTTTTATTGTACTTTAGCAATAAAGATTCGACAGTTTGACCAAACATATCAATGCATTCAGCTGTAGCTTTGGCATGTTGTTGTAATTCAGATGCTACAAAAGGCGAAAGATCAGTGCCACCTATACCCACTGTAGTAGCAGCTCTTCTAGAGGCTTCCTTGAATATTAATCCCAAATTAGCGGCTGGATTTTTAAAGGCTTTTTGTAATTCTTTTAAATGCGAACCAGCATATTGTATACCGGTTAAAGCTACAAATAATCTTAAAATATCATTGGTTCCTTCAAAGATACGAAATATACGTGTATCTCTTAGTACTCTTTCCAAACCAGTTTCACGCATATAACCCATTCCTCCTAAAATCTGTATAGATTCATCACATACATACCAGGCAGCCTCAGAAGCAAATACTTTTGATATAGCCGCTTCCAAATGATAATCTTGACTACCATTATCCATATTCTGAGAAAGAGTAAATGCCATTGATTCCGTAACATATTGTAAAATATTCATTTGAGCCATTTTCTCTTTAATGCCCTCATATTCTTTAAGTTTTTTACCAAACTGTACACGATTATTAACGTGATCTGTGGCTTTTTCAATACAATAACGCATGCTGCCTGATAATATAGCTCCCATACCATAACGTCCAGTATTTAAGATATTCATGGCTACTTTAAAGCCTTCACCTTCTTTACCCAAAACATTTTCTACGGGTATTTTAACGTTATCAAAATAAACTTCTGTTGTGCTAGAAGCATTTATGCCCATTTTCTTTTCAGGTGGACCATTACTTACTCCTGGAAAAGCTCTTTCTACTATAAAAGCGGTAACTTGATCTTTTTTCTTTCCCGTAACTTTATCTTCCACTTCCGTTTGGGCAAATACTGTAAAAATATTAGCAAAACCTCCATTAGAAATCCAAATTTTAGTGCCATTTAAAATATAGTATTTGCCATCTTCAGATTTTACGGCACGACTTTTAATAGAACTGGCATCTGAACCTGCACTAGGTTCTGTTAAAGCAAAAGCTGCATAAACTTTTTCCGTTGCTAATCTTGGTAGGTATTTAGCTTTTTGCTCTGGTGTTCCATATAGTATAATACCCTTGAAACCAATACTTTGATGAGCTCCTATCGTAATGGCTAAACCTAAATCATTATAACCAACTATTTGGCCCAAATATCCAAATTGTGTATTATTTAAACCCAAACCACCATATTTTTCCGGAATTTGTGCACCAAATCCTCCTAATTCCCATAAATGATCAAGTGTTTTTTCATCAGTCTTACCGTTGGCATCACTTTTGTCAGCATTATTAATATCTTTATAAAATCTTAAAAAAGGTTCCTTTAAACTTTGTGTAAATACCTTAAAATCATCCTCAAATATATCAGGATAGGGAAATACTTGTGCGGCAACTAGATTACCTCGAAATATATTAGCCATAAAGGAGAAATTAGTTTTCGTATCTTGTTTGCCTGCATGTCGTTCTTGGTTTTTGGGCAGGGCCACCGTGGAATAGCGTATAATATGTAAATTTTTACTTAAATTATTTAAATGTTTTGTAAATTTTAACATTTTCTTGACACAAGTTTTACTTTTTTCTAATTAAAATCGAAATTTATCTCTATATTTAGTATGTATAAGGTGAAAATGATCTTGGACTTTGCTCAAACAAAGATTCTTTGACAATGATTTTTATTTAATTTTTTGTGTGTATTAAACAGCGGTGATGCCGTAAGAAAAGCAACTGCAGATAATCCATGATTGTAATGCAAAAGTTGTGGGGGTAGGTAGGCTAACTCTTGTGGTTTGTCAATGTCATAGGAATGTTATTACGACAGTTTTTTTAAATTAAAAAAAAAAAAATTAAAATTAAGACATTTTAATGCAACATAAAAAGGACTTTGGTCTACTATAATAATTTTCTAATTAAAAAACTAATTTTAAATTATTTAAAATTAAAACAGTTATTAATCATAAGTTTTTTTATCAGTTAATTAACCCTTCTCCAAACTCTAATCGAAAAGAGATTATTAAAAGTCATTTTAGAACTTTCATAAGAAAGAAGTTTCGCAAAAATGTAGATTTTTTGTATGAAGTATGAGTGATCACAAGCTATATACTTATTAACCGAGATGTGGAAATTTTTGATTTTTTCATAAAATATACCGATTTTTGGTAAGAAAAATTAGTGATCACAAATCGAAGCCATTTT
>JACGTJ010001811.1:31774-44403 GCA_014858695.1 Chrysomya rufifacies | reverse complement strand
TATAGAACATGTTTTGTAAAAAATTGTTTCTTCTTCAATTTGTCATTTTATAGAAAAATATATATATTTTTTTATAAAATTTCTTTTTATTTAAGATTTTCAAAATTTAATATTCCAGAAAATTTAAGATTTGTTTTTATTTATTTTGAAAATTTTTTTAGAAAAAAATTAAAATTTTTAAAGAAAAAAATTAAAATTTTTTTATATCTTTGCAATTTTTTATTTTTTTTTTAGAAAATTAAAAAAAAAAAAAATAATAATTTTCTTGGAAACAATTTTTTTTTTAAATTTTTTTAATTTTCCGTTTATAATCAAATTTTTGAGAAGAAACTGTTTATTTATAGAATTTTTTAATTTTATTAGAATTTTTTAATTTTTTTTTAGAGAAATTTTCTTTTTATAGAAAATATTCCTTTTGTAGAAAACTTGTTTAAAAATTTTTTTTTAATTGGAAAATATTTTATTTTTATTATATTATTTCTCTAATATATTTTTTCAGACAAATTTTAATCATTAAAAAAAAATTTAAATATTTTTTAAAAAAATTTTTTAAAATTAATGTTTATAGAAAATGTTTTTCAAAAATATTCTTTTTATAGAAAACTTAAAATATTTTTTTCTATAAAAAATGAATTTTTATAAAAAAAAAAAACATTTTTTTCATATATAATTACAGAAAGTATTCTTTTTATAGAAAATTTTCTATTAACAAAAAGTTTTTTCTTTATGGAAAATTTTTTTTAAACTTTTGTTTTTATGTTTATTTTTTTATTTTTTTAATTTCCTTAATAAAAAAATTCAAAAAATTCTGTTAATAAATTTTTTATTATTATTATTTTTTTTATAAAAAATTTTCTTTTTATAGAGAATTTTTACAAAAATTTAAAATTATGAAAAACGTTTCTTAAAAATCTTAAAATTGAATTGCTCTGAAAGTTTTGTGACATTGGGAATGCAGAAAATTTAAACAAAGATCCGTTCTCTGGTTTAATGAAAAAATATTTAATTATTTCTTTTTTGAAGTTTAGTTTTAAAGGGAAAACTTAATTAAGACTGTTTCGAATTCCGTTTTTATGTACTTTCTGATTTAATTAATTAAAATTTTGTTTGTTTTTTTAGAAATCTCTTAGGGTTTAGTTTAGTTTAGTTTTATATCATTTTTATTTAATTTAATTTATTTCATTTCTTTTTATTTTGGTTTGATAGTATAAAATCGTTAGTAGTAAAAGATATTGCTTTTCCATTTTTTTTTTGGTTTAAATTTCCTAAAATTTTTTGTTTTTATTTTTAGTTTTAGTACACATTTTGGTTTAAATATTTAGATTTCCATAATATTTCCTTCATTGTGTTTAGACACTTTGATAAAGTAAATTTCTCATATTGTTTTTTTTTTTTTTTTTTGTTATTCATTTGTTGTATTTTAAGTTTTGTTTTTGTTTTTGGGTTTAATTAGCTTATATTTAAGGTTTTTTTTGGTTTTACTATAAATTTATAGAGCATTTAAGTAAATGTTTTTCTTCTAAATTAACATATTTAATAATCAGTGTTTTGTTTTTGTTTTTTTTTTTGTTTTGTTTTTTTTTTTTAATAATTTCTTTTGAAAACATTTGGGGAAAATTGACAAACTTACATTTAAAGATTAAATTATTTAGAATATGATCTCAAATTTTCCTAAAATGTTTTCAATTGAAATTTATCAACTGGTTTCTTTTGTAGATTTTTAAGTAAAATTTAATAAAACTAAAAAATTAATTTTGTTGATTTTGAAAATATATATTTTTAATATTGTTTTCATTTATCAAATTTATAAATATTTTGTTTCATTAACTTATTGCAACAAAATTAAATCTGTATTGAGTGTTTACATCTATGAAAGAAAAAATGTTGAAAAATTATTATTTAGAAAAACTTTTAAATTTTCGAGAATTTTTAAAATTTCTAACTATTTAAATTTTTCAAAATATATTTAGAGAATTTTTCATTTTGAACTGAATATTTGTTCAAATTTGAAATTAACAAATCTGTGATATTATGACAAAACAACTTAAGTCGATTTAAGTTGTTTTGTCTTGAAAAAATTTTGTGTTAAGATGATATTTTATGAAAATACTAAAGAAATTCAAACTTTTGTGTTAATTACAAAGGATTTATGTACAAAAAGCTTTTGAAAGAAACTTATATTTCGCACACTATTATGCAACAATTTGAACTCTTTGTATTTTGTAAATCGTTCAGAAACTTTTGATTTTGAATTGTAGGATTTATTTTTTATTTTGCAATTTTATGAACGTTTGTATGCATCAAAATCAAGATCAATATCACTTAATTTTATCTCCATATAATTAGGGAAAAAAGGAAGTTTTCAAAATATAAATAAAGGTAAGTAAGAGCGCAATAACTTTACGCTGAACAATCATGATTGTCACTCTTAGATATATAGTTGAAATGAGAAATATTTCGCATAATTAACTTTTTTCGTTTATTGCAAATTAATGTTGATTCAACACCATAAAATTAACAAATCCATTATCCTACGTGTCCATATTGAAATCAATATCATATTTAATTTCACACTATTCAATTGTTTAACAACAATTATCTCGGTATATTTGTAATAGCAATTTTGTTTATTGCCTCAATATTCATCTATTTATGTGTCTCAGGATACTCGTCGTATTCAAGTACATGAAATTTTGCTTGTATTAAACTTTAATTCCAATTCTATATTCCAGCAACTAGTGCTCCATCCTTAATGATTGCAAATAATCTATGTACATTTTAATGAAAATCGCTAGGAGAATTTGAACTATAAATATAACGAAAATCACATGGGTCTTCAGACTATATCTATTAATTATATGCTTAAATGAGCTTTATATAACCTTTAATTAGTGACTTGAATTTAAGTCTCCTTTTCATTCACGAATGATATTAAATTAATGATTTTGTTTCCACATTTTATTCGGCTTAAGATAAATTGCAAGTCAAATGTTAATAATAAACTTTATTTTAACTTGCCTTCATCTTAGTGTTCAACTTGAATAGTACTATAACAAAATGCTTGAAATGAGCTTTATTTGATATATAATATGGACTTGAATTTAGATTAAAGTATACTACAGCTGTATTTCAACTTGATTTTATCTAAATATTTCATCTGATTTGTATTACAATCAAAAGCTTAAAATGAGGAAAGTTATTGAATTAAATTATATTACTTTAATTGAAATTGAATGTTATTTTCTTCAACTTGAATTCAAGCAGAAATCATGGTTCCTATTAAATCGCAAGGAAGGTTTTTAGTTTTTAGTTTAAAGGACTCTGTAAATTCTCATGCAGGCTTTCACAAATTCATATTTGATTTTTCAATTTGAGAAATTTTAGTTAGAAAATATTAAAAAATCAGCAAATTTTCTCTCATTTAATGTGTAAGAGTATGTATTTTTGTTTTTGTGTGTTGTTTGTATCTAATAGTTTGATTATTTTCTTTTAATTTGTAGTTTTAGTTATTATGTGTGTTTTTGCAACCAGAAAAACAAGTTTTTGTGATGAAACAAACTAAAAGTTTGTTTTTTTCTATATTTTTTGTATTTAAATTTATTAAAATTATTATTATTTTTGTTTTTTTTTAGTAATGACTGCGAAGTTTTATTCCTACTTTCACTTTGCTTTTGAAGTTTATTTAATTTTCTTTTGCAATTTATTTAAATTATTTAAAACATATACAAACATATAAATATATGTAAATATGTTATTAAACATATAAGTAGTTTGATTTTTTTCTATTTAGTTAAGTTTTTTTGTTTGTTTTTGTTATTTTATTATATACACTTATATATCTATATTTTGTTTTTGTTTTAGCTAAATTTAAACTCATTCTGTACAATTATTTTTTTTTGTTTTTGTTTTCAATATTTCTATTTTTTATATTTACAGTGTATTTGTTATATAAATTTAATTTTATTTCAAGTACGTTAATTTTTTTCTTCTTTTTTTCATTTAGGCAGTATATTTTTTCACTTAATTTTCTAAGTTTTTTTTTTTTGGTTAATTCTTTTGTTTTGTTTTTTTCATTTAAAGTTTATAATTATTACCTAAAGTTTCGTTATTTTATTTTCTTTAATTTTTTATGTTTTTTCTTTAAAAAAATCATAAACAACGTGTGCTTAAAAATGTTTTTTAATTATTTTTTTATAAATTTTTTTCTTTGGTTTTTGGGTGTTTTTTTATTAAATGTTTTTTAAGAAATAAAAAAATATTTTTTTTGTTTTTCTTCATTATCATTAGTACGTGCAAAAAAATATGTTTTTTTTCTTTTGGTTTCTTATTTCCTTTTTTTTGTTTAGTGCAAAAATAAATAAAATTTTAAATAATTTACTTTTGTTTTTAGTTCATTATTTGTTTGTCTTTACTAAATTTGCTGAAACCCGATGCTGATTTAGTTTTTTTTTTTTTTTTTTTTTTTTTAATTCACTAAAAATGTTTACTTTAGATTTGTTTATATATTTTTTTAAACGTTTTTGTTTGTTATTAATTTTTTTTGTTTTTTAATAAGTTCAAATGCCTAAAATATAAATTTGGCAATTTATTTTGGAAGCGCTTAATTTAAAGAAAATAAATCTAAAATAAAATCATAATTTTTAGGAGACTAAAAGTAAAGTTTGAATAGTTTTGATTTTAAATTGCTATTTATTATTTAAGGCGCTATTCCATGATAAAAATAAATATAAATTAAATAAAAAAAAAAATATATATAATTAAAAAATATATATTAAATTTGGTAAATTTAATATAAAAATGAAAATACTAAAAAATTTCTATAGAAATAGACAATTTCTTCAGATTTTTTTTTTAGAAAAATAGAAAATTTATAATAAATAATAATTTCTACAAATTTTTCTTTGGAAAAATATACAATTTTTACAAATTTTCTATAGAAATGTTTACATATTTTCTATGGAATTAGAATTTTTCCATAGAATATGAAAATATCCAATCAAACTTTCTATAGAAAAGAAAAATTAAATTGTTACAAGTTTTCTATGGAAAATTTCTAAAATTTTTCTATAGAAATGGAAAACATCTATAAATTGTCTATAGAGGTAGTAAATTTCAGCATATTTCCTATAGAAATAAAATTTTTTATTGAAATATCCCCCCAGAGAGGTACGACTTTTAGTGCTAGAATTTCATTTTGAGACGAATATTGAGCTTAATCCGTAGATCGAAAACGGATACTAGGCTTATTTTTGAGTATTCTTTTGAAATCATTACATTTCTATGTCTCTTAAAAGATCCGCGTAATTTATGCGTTTTAAAAAAAATAACGATTTTAATTTCATTTTCTAAAAATTTACAAAATAAAAATTAAAAATCATAAATTAATTGACTATTTATTTATTTTTTTTTTTAAATAAATTTTATTAAAACTAAGGAATTATTTTGGGATTAGCTACATATCTTTTTCTCTCTTTCTCTCTTATTAAAGTATCTTAAGGAAGACAATGTATTTGAGTGTAAAGTAAGTGTAAGTATGTGTTTGAGAGAGAGAGAGAGAGAGGGAGAAAGAGAGTTAGAATTTATGATAAAGAGAAGTGCCAAATTTTTGAGGTGCTTTATATATTTTTTAATTTTCACAGTTTTTAATTATATATATATTTTTTTTGGGTGTTTTGGAAATGGTGTAATTATTAGTTTTCTTTTATGTATTTGTTTAATGGTGAGAGTGGGTTTTCTAAATTTCATAAAATGATTTTTTTTGTTTTCTCTTTTTTTATTATTTTCTTTTTGTTTTGGTTTTAAATTAGGGAAGCCTGATATTAAATAGAGAGTGTTAACTAAAACAGCATCGGATTCTGGTTTATTATTTTTTTATTTAATGTGTGAAATAATTATTTTTAATTTGCTTTATTTTTACATTTACATTTATTAGGTTTTTTAGTCTTGTCCTTTTTTTATTTGGTTTGCTTAAATGTGTGAGCATGGCTGCCAGATTGATGAGAAACTTTCTGTAAAAATTATTAAAATCTAAATGATTTTTAAGAAAAATAATTTTTGCTTTAAAATAAAACAATTATTAAAATGTTAAATTATTATTATTTATAATAATAATTCAAATCTGATTAGTGGAAACAATGTTATTTAATAATTAAATTTTTTTTTTTTTGTAAATATGTCGATTCAAATGGAAAATTTTGAAAAGTTTTATATTGATATAGAGAATTTTTTGGAAATAGAAAATCTCTGTAAAATTTTTTGTAGAAATAGAAAAACTCTACAAAAGTTCTTTAGAAATAGACAATTTTTGGATATTTTCTATAGAAATTGAATATTTCCATTAAAATAAAACATATCTATAAATTTTCTATGGAAATAGTGAATTTCTGAAACTTTTTTTATAGAACTAAAAAAATTTCTACAAATTTTCAATAGAAATAAAAAAATTCTACAGATTTTCTTTAGAAATGGAAAATTTCTGCAAATTTTCTTTAGTAATAGAAAAGTTCTTCAAATTTTCTTTCTTTAGAAACAGAAAATTTTTATAAAAATTTAAAAATGATTTTTTTTTTTCAAACTTTTCTATAAAAATAGAAAATTTATACAAAATTGTCTATAGTAATAGAAAAATTCTACAAAATTATCTATGGTAATACAAAAGATGTGCAAATGTTTCCATTGAAATAGACAATTTGTGCAAAACTTTCCATAGAAAAAGAATATTTTAAAAGAAACAAAATATTATAAAAATGAAAAATCTACTTATATTTTTAAATATTTAAGAAAATAGAAACTTAGATTAAGAATAACGATTTAAGCATATCTGGCAGCCTTTATTTGTATGAATGTTTGTTGTGTGTTATGTATATATGTATGTTTGTTTGTTTGTAGTATGTATGTAAATATGTTGTGTTGTTAATTAATTGAAAATTTGTTTTCTTATTCACATAATTAAATATAAAAATGTTTTACATTGTCAGTAAACTAATTTTGATTTGTTTTTAGTTGTAGTAGTAGAAGTTGTTGTTGTTGGTTTTGTTGTTTACTCATCTTTTTCGTTTACTCATGTTTTTCTTTGTTGTTGTTTTTTGTTATAGTATTATTTCTTATGGCCTTTTTTGTTGTTTCTTTCTTTATATTTTTTATTTATTTTTATTTTTTTAATTTTATTATAAATAATAAACTTTAATAATTTTATTTGTTTTCTTTGTTTTGTCTAAATTAAATATTTAAATATGTATTAAATTTCACTTAACTACAGCTAGTGGGTGTGTGTGTGTATATAAATTTAATTATGAATGTGTTTTGGTTTTTCTATGCATTTCCGTTTGGTTGTGTTTTGGTACGATTGCGAATGTTATTTTCTTTGTATGTTTGTTTGAAGAGGGAAAGAGAGTAAAACTGTGAGCGAGAGTTATCTCAATGAGCTGCTCTTAGCTAATTATTTAATTTCCTTAACGCTTGTTAGTTGTAGTATTATTATAATTATTATTAGTTGTTGTAGTTTTTTTTTAGTTTTAGATGAGTGATGTGTTCTTTCCTTTTGGTTTGTTGTTGTTGTTCTTACTCTTCACCCAATAACACTAAGTCATCGGCAACCACATTGCTGACATGCAGATAAATAATCCAGTACATAAGATTAAAACATACAAAACACACCGGAAATACTATACGCGAATATTTATCAATATCCGAGGGTGTTATACCCAAAAGCTTATTAATATCCTAATAAAATTAATTGTAAACAAACAAACAGAAAATATACACATAAAAACCACGAGTTAAGGTAAAAAAAAAAAAAATTAAATACATTTAAAGAAGATAAAAAAGAGAAAAGAACATTTTATTAGTCAAGTCTCTATTCTTAAGGGGGTAAATAAGTGTAGACATAAAATTACTTTTTTTACCTTGCCCGGGTGTAATAAGTGTGCTGGTACGGCAGCCTCAGCATCACCACCTTCGGGCGGTGCTCCTCCTCCGCCTCCGCCACCACCTCCGCCTGGTGGTCCACCACCTTGTGGTCCTGGGCCATGGGGTCCTACGGGCGGTCCTCCACGTCCACCATTAACCGTATTCTCTAGGGTTCCACCTTTGGAATGGGCCTTGGGATCGTGCACTTTGAATCTCACCTCCTGGAACAAGGGTCCCACTATCGAGCAACCGCGACCACCAACATTTTGTTGGATATTTTGAAAGCCAATTGGGCGGTTACTCACTGTTTGTTTGGGTACATGAGGATGACCATGGCTGTGATGGCCATGACCATGCCCATGTCCACCATGATCCACCCCCGTATTTGGATTTGGATTGGGCGGCTGTTGCACCCCATCAAGTTGTTGTTGCTTTTTTTGCTCAGCCATCTTCTGAATCGTCATAAATCTTTGTTTTCGCATTTGAATTCGTTTTGCCATATAGCCCACGGTGGCATATTCTATTCAGATCAAGTCAAATCAATCAATTTCATGTTTGATTTTAGAAATTTTGTGATTTTTTGTTTTTTTTTTTGTGTTTGTTTAGTTTTTCATAATATTTAGTTAAATTATTTTTGAGTTAAACAAAAATTAGGTTTTTGAAGGTGTTTTAGGCAGCATAATTTCCATGTTGTTTACCAATTTATTTTTGTTTTTTATCAAATTCATTTGTAGGGATTATTTTAAGAGCAAAAATTTTGACAATTTATTTTTCAAAGGTTGCATTCCAATTGAGTTTTAGGTGTATGATTTGGTTATGGTTAAGTTTGTGAAGTTTTGCGGGTTTAAGCCAACGGATTTATTTTTTATATACATTTTTTTTATGTAAAAAGACAAAAATGAACAAGAAAATATAAAATAAAAAATCACATAATTTAATCATTTATACATTTACTAGCAAGCGAGATTAAAAAAAAAAAAAACAAAGTAAACTACAAAATTGACAAAATAAAAATTTTAAAAGATGGAATACTTTCAAATCTGTTTTAAAGATTTTAAATAATTTAAAAAATACATTTTTTTATTTATTATTATTATTTTTTTATTTTTTTTTTATAAAAATTTTCTTTAAAAAATATCTAAAATTTTTCGATAATTTTCTTTTTGTAGCAAATTATTTTTAACGTAAAATTGAATACAAAAAATTCAAAAAAAAAAAAAAAAACTTTTTTTAGCAAAAAGTTTTACTTTTTATTAACTTTATTTTTATAGATTTTTTTAACTTTGTTTTTTTTTTTTTTGTAGAAAATTGTTTAAAATATTGTGAAACAAAAATATTTTGGATATTTTATTTGTATAATTTTTTTTTTTTATATAGAAAACTTAAAAGATTTTTTTTTATAAATGAAAATTTTTTTAAAAAAAAAAGTTTCTTATTATTTTTTATATTTAAAATTATTCTCAAAAAGAAAAAAATCTTTTTACATAAAATTTAAAAAAAAAGATAGAAAATTAATAAAAAGAAAAAATTATTCAAATTTTCTTTTTATAGAAAATGTTTTTAAAATATCCAAATTTTCTTTTATGTTGGTAATTTTTTCAAAAATTCTTTGTTTTATTTTAGATATTTTTTCTTTGTAGAAATTATTAAAATTTAACAAATTATTTAATTAAAATAATAAATTTAAGTGAATAAACTTTCATTTGCTTTGAAATAATTTAATAGATTGCAAAGTTGTTAAGAAAAACATTTAGTTGTTTGTAAAATTATGTATTAAAAAAAAAAAGAAAAGCTTTTATAGTTTTCATCTTTATAAATAAATTTATGCTTAATGTTTTTTACAAAAAAAAAAAGCGTTTGTATATGAAAAATTAAAAACAAAAAAATATTTTATTATAAGTGTCTACGAAAGCTTAAAACAAATGAATAAGCGAATGAATGAATGAATGACTGAAGTCATGAATGCATGAATAAACATTGTGGTTTGGTGGCAGGATTTATTTTTTCTTTCTTTAATGTTAAATGAATGAAATGAAATACAAAAAAAAAATCTACTTATTGTTGTTAGATTGAAAATTTCTACAGAAATGCAAACAAAAGAAATCATAAAAAGGAAATGTTTTTTATATAGAAACAAAAAATGGGAGAGTTTATTTTTTTTTTTCTTTTTGTTGTTATTAAATGAATTGTTGCTGATGTTTGGTTTGGTGGCAATAAATACGAAAAAAGGAGGTGGAAATTGGATTTTAATTAGAAATATTGAATTTATATTTCCTGAAAGTTTTGTTTTTTGCAAGCAGGAGATTTTGTTTAAAAAATTTATATAAATATATATTTGCTTTGTTTTTTTTTTATAAGTTTTCTTTATTAATTTATATTTTTTTGTCTGCTATCATTTTAAGAAAATTGTTTTTGCTTTTGAGCAGTTTAATACAAACTCATCGCACCAACATTTTTCTATTGTAAAGAGTTCAAAGGTATAAAAACGGTAATAAGTGTTAAATTTAAATTAAGAAATAAATAATCCGATCACTTGATTCTTTAATAATATATATGTAATGACAGTAATAATGTTTAAACTAAATTTCAGCGCTTGAAGAGAACTAACAATTTAGTAACTTTTAAACCATTAAAGATATTTTCAAGTTAATCTGGAGGACTTTGTTACTGAATATTTTTAAACTAATGTTATATTTCCTTTCATCACTTTATTGTAGAAACTTTTATTTGAACTTGATTTTTTTTTTTTTAAGTAAGAGTAGTACCACTTTGTGCAAGATTAACTAATTTCATCTTCGTGTCAATTTCACCAAAGCTTTACTATTTTTAATATGCAGTTATTCCGGGGGTTTCATTTGTATGGGGGCTAGGTGAATTAAAGGATTGGTCCTTTAAGTTCTAAATTATTTATCTGTTCCAAACTTCAAGACGTTAGTTTCAAAAATGATATCTGTAGAGTTTGCACTAAGTTTACATGACAGTAAAAGCTCTATGGTCATATACGCATTATATCCATCGTCTAGGATATAAAAAATATATAAAATTCCTATGTTCTTAGGAAAAAAATAATTCTCTCCGAACATTTCGAAAGTTGATAAAAATTACCAACTTACGAAATTTTAAATTTAACTTGTTTAATTATTTACTATTTATATTTTTTTTTAATATTGGAATCCATGACACCAATGCGGGTCGTACTGTTAATATTTATGTTAAATGTTACTCATACGTTTTACATTCACGTTTAAAGAAGGTGATAAAATTCATTCATAAATTTTAGTTGGAATTTACTTTAAATTGATTGTAATTTATAAAACTTTCAAATTAATTTTTGAATATTGCACGAAAACTTAAATTACAGAGTTGATACAATTATCTATCTGTGTATTTAATTTTTATACTTGAGATTCCATTTTCCATCTTAAAATCGGAGCTTTTTACATAAACATTTTCAAGTGTAACTATAAACACGCTTAAATGGAATCACAAACGCGATAAAATTACATCATTATACATTTTTATATTGTATGTATAATGAAATTTTTATCTTATCATTGTTGTATTCATATTTCACACACACTGAGGTCCTCCAAACACGTAAATTTATCTCTTTTATTTTATATTTAGGCAAATTTTGAAAATATAATTAATTTCACGATTTCGTTTCACTTTATAGTGTATATTTGTTGGTTTGAGTTCGCCAAGTACTTTTAAAAGACATAAATTTTGACAACTAATCACTTGTGAAAATACCTCACACACCTGCAATTTATTATATACAGAAGATTATGCAAAAGACAGAGAAATTATCAATCGGATTTATTTTTGGGATTTTTGCTAAAAATTGTTTAGTAAAGTAATATTAGTACTAAAAATTCTGTTCTAAATCGCTAGATGCTGATTATTCAACTTTTGTTTCCAATTGGTTGGAAACATTTTTGATTCCAGATTTCTTATTTACATGTAATTGGATCACCAATTGTTATTATTTTACGATCTTCTGTTTCGTGTTTATAGCTTGTTATGCAAGGAAGCATCTAATAAAAATTACTTTGTAGGTTAATAAAAGTATATAAAAATCGTTATAAGGAAACATGACTAATAAACCGAAACAAATGATCCAGAATGCCGAAGATTATTTTAGGTTCTTTTTTATACCTTTCACTTATAGTGAAAGGGTATATATAATATGGTGATTCTACATTTTTGAAGTAGAATTCTGAATCGTTGGCTCAAAAAAAGTATAAATATGCATGTCCGTCCGTCGATCGGTATGTCGTTTGTGAAGGCCCTCTACTATTAAGCAATAAAATACGTATATCATTCCTTAGAAATTTTCTATTTAAATTTGGAAGAATCCATTTATAAATGGCGGAGACATCTTCAAATAACCATTATTTGTTAATATTTCGACTATTTCTATACATATTACGGACTTCATAAGTCAGTAGTATAATTATTTTTTACAATTTTGATTTTTTAATTTTTAAATCGGTTAATAAAACAAAAACGATTGAATTTTATTCACAATAGTTGTTTTTGTTTTGCTAAGAAAAACCACACAAAAACATCACATTACCATAAACCTTTGTTTTGGATTTCTGAAGCCGTCGTAATAAAGATAGAGACTTCATTGTTTCACTGAAAATTTTATTGATTTTTGGAGGTTTTTCAGTTCAACAGTTTTCCGGATTCGACCATCTGGAACGGGGAATGGAATA
>JACGTJ010001803.1:1513-15608 GCA_014858695.1 Chrysomya rufifacies | reverse complement strand
AATATAGTAACGGGAAATTGAGATCCGAAATATGGAAGTGGCCCGCCCATTCCATGAAAAATATACCATTTTAGCCATATTTCGCCTAAATATGAAAGAGAAGAGCGTACAAAGATGAAAATTTAAACTGGCTGATACTAGGAAGAATATTGGAAAAATATGGGAGTGGACCGCCCACTTTAAACAATTGAGAATTGATATTGATGTGTTTGTTATTTAATATCTGAAAGTTGAAATAAATCGAGGTAAACGATCAAATTTTCGATGTATCGTTAGTTAGTAGGAAGAAACATAGACAAAAAATATATATTAAATACTTTAATATATTTTGGTGATATATTAAAGTGGGGTATTAAAGATTCGACCAAGCCGAATATAATATTCTTACTTGTTTAAAAAGATGTTATGATAAATTCATTAAAATGGATTTTGATCAAATCCTAGCATCTGAAAACAATATTTTTGTAATTTTCAACAAAGAATTTGATTTGTTTAAACTAGGGACTGTAAATATTATTTTAATCAGAAATGAACAGTTATTTTGTGATTTTTTTTATTATTATTTTTTACTTTTTTGAAAGTAAGTAAGTTTTGTTTTTATTTATTTTTTCTAGCAAAAGGTGCCAAGTGGAAAGTGGTATTTACAAATCCCGAATTAAAAATTGTTAATATTGAAGAAAAACATTTGCTTGATGGTCATACATTAAAACCAACATTATATTTTTCAAGTCTCGATTTCAGCAAAACAAAAATCAGAAGTTAAACAGTAATTAAATCGGGGATTTTTTGATTTTATGTCATAAATTTCAAACCTAAAACATATTTCTTCTACAACAAATTTCTGTTTTTAGATTTCAAAAAACATATTTAAAAAAAGTTCGAGATATTAAAGCTGGTTTTTATGATACTTAATGCTTAAACAGAAATTCCAAATCTTGCTAATTTTAAAAAATATCGCAAATTTTTTACAAATTTTCATAGTTTTGCCTGTTGGTTTTTATATTGAAACCACTATAGATATTGCCAAAATTTTACACAAATATATTGGATCAAACAAGGCGATGACGACCATCTTCAATATAAGGTTAAAGTTTTTGTGCTTTGATTATATTAATACCACATTTCTCGGTAAACATTCGAAATTTTAAAATTATAAAAAAATGCGTGTCTCGTCCATATTCTGTTTAATTATAAACTTCAATGCACAGAATTAATTAAAAGATGCAACGAACACTAATACATGTTTTTTTTATTATTTTTGTAGAATGCTTAAATACATTGTAAAATATTTTAGTCTGTGTAAATGAAGTCATCTGCTTGTTTAAAAGCAACATAAAAGCAAAAATTCTATATTTTCCAATTACCAGCATGAATTTTGCAAAAGACAATGTAGTGTGATGACTCTATGGTGGAAAAAGAACCTCGCATTTCAAAGGAATTTTCATTACATCTCAGGGCTTGAATCAGCAAAGGATTTATGAAACAAAAATGTTATTTGTTCTCCACACATTTCCAGAATAACTTGCTGTATTCATTCGCAAACAACCTAATAGACACATTAAATACTATCTGAATTAACTAAAGTCAAGTACTTAACGTTGAGAACTCTTAATAGATTAGGCGATCTCTAAAGTTTTTATACTTTCTATTACAATCCTGCATAAATTTGAGGTCAATATCTATAGCTATGCTGCATTACTGTTTTTTCATGGAGTGATACGTAACAGAGAAATTTAACACCATAATCGCAAGGAAGTTTCTTCAGGGATGTCATCAGTACACGATTGATCTTGAATACATAAACCTTACTATCTTTCAGTAATTTTCCAGTAAATGTGGCTTGGGCTACTCCTGTTACAAAAATTAACAGGTAATAATTTGATAATTTAATATTTGTAATGAGTATTCTGTAGTTATATCCAGTCTTCCCTATAAAAATTATACTTTTTATAAATTACCACAGAGTATGCTAAGTTATTGGTCTATGAACCCTAAGAGTCAATCTAGACTTGTTGATTGTTGAAACTAATCTCATGGCTTCTTAAATGGGGTACTGTGACCCACAAGGGGGGTCGTAATTACACGCCAAAAAGATGTCGTGAATAACTATAACCGAATTAAAACTGGTCTTAAACTTAACTACAACTGAATTAGCACTAAACTAGTATTGAATTAGAACTGTACTAAACAGATCTGAACTGTTCTAAAATGTTGTGGGTCGTGGTTTTAATTGTAATATCATAAGAGGGTCGTATGATATTACAATTTTTGATTTTGTATGAATTTCTGACCTAGATGATACAGAATATCTTCTTCTTCCTAAATGGATATTTAAAGCGCTTCAAATGCTCAATTTTGATGAATCATTAAACTCTAGTTATTAATAGAAATGTAAATTTTCTAATAATAATTTCAGAAAATTTAGCAAAATTTTTTTTGAGTGGCATTTATTGTTAAATGAAAACACATTTTTTAACAACTATGCTTTATTTTTAAAATTTTTATTAATAAAACACATACTTAAATACTAACTTAAAATAACCAACTTCTCGTCTGACGATTCGTTCGTAAGCTTTTTTTGTTTTTAATTTTGCACTTTCAAACAAGTGTTACCAGCCTTTGACATTAATGAAATAATAAAATACATATGATATTTGTATTATTTTTTTGCAATACACAAAGTAATATTAATTAAAATGCAGTAAATAATTAAATAAATACATATTTTTTTATGTACAAAATTATAAATATTTTTCATGAATATAAAACTTTACTGCTTTAATTTTTATAGATTTATCATTTAAGATTAAACTACATTTATGTAATCATTATGGAATCCTTTTTTTTATACACACATGCATACATCATCATTAAATTAATGGTTCAATATTTTTGTTTTTCTTTTTTTTTTTTAAATAATAAATTATACTAAAAATTTAAAGCTAAGATTAAAAAAAAAACAAGATATTATTTACAACAATAATAGTAAAAAAACATAATTATAAATGTAGTTACAAAATATTTTAATTATTGGGATGTTATTACAAAACATACATACTCTTTTTAGCTTTATCTTAAAAGTTAAACATTGGGATGTTGTACGTTAAATATAAACCAAGTAATTGTGTTACTATATGTAATTGCTACTTAATATAAATACATAATCGATATTAAGTACAAATATAATAAATAGGGGAATAAGATGCTAGCTGTAAACGGGAGGCGAGCACAGTGGTTGAAAAGTTTTAAAAGAAATTAAAGGAAAATATTTGTAATGAATAAATTTCATATTTTTAAAATTAAATTTGATAGATTTAAAGAAAATTGTTGTTCTTAAATGCATTTTTATACGATGTGTATTTAATTATTAGACAAATTTAAATAAAAAACTAAAAGTAGAAAATTTGCAAAAAATAGCTCATTTTGCATAAATTTCGATTATTTTATCACAATAGCAAAATTTGTAAAAATTTTAGTAAATTTTTTTCCTAAAACCAAAAAAATAACTAAAATTAGCTTATTTCTAAAATTCTGTAATTAAATAAAAATTTTACTAATAACAGCATTTTTTAGAAATTCTAATAAAAAACACAAAATTTTGCAAAAAATAGAAAATTTTGAAAAAAAATAAATAATAATTTTGAAAAAAGAAACATTGTTGTAAATATTGACTAAAGAGCAAATATTTGAAAAAAATAACAATTTGACCAAAAACCAAATTTGCTTATTTTAAAAATTCTGTAAAAGAATTAAATAAAAATATATATTTTTTTTTTTCAAAATTTTACTAATAACAGCATATTTTAGAAATTCTAATAAAAAAGCAAAATATTTGAAAAAATAGAATTAAAAAAAAATTGTTGAAAATATTAACTAAAGAGCAAATATTTGAAAAAAAAACAAAATTTCTAACAATTTGACTAAAAACCAAATTTGTGTAAAATTTACTAAAACATTTTGAAAAGATTACTTTTCGAAAATTTTACTTTTAAAAGTTTTAAAAATTATTTAAAAATTTGCATATAATTTAGCAAATTTAAATAGAAATTAAAAATTTGATTAAAAAAATTGATAAATTTTACATAAATGGTAAATTTTTAAAATTCATATAAAGAAGAAATTTTCAAAAAAGCAAATTTTTAAAAAGTTTACTAAATGTAGCAAATTTACTAAAAACTGCAAATTTTTAAATTTTGCAAAAATGTAAATTATTGAAAATTTTAAAAATCAAATTTTTGAAAATTTTAGAAAAGTGATTGAAAAATTTACTGTTGAAAAATTTTGCAAAAATTGATTTGTGCAAAATTTACAAAATTGTTAAAAAAAGGCAAATTTGCCAAGATTTTATTAAAAACAAAACTTTTTGAAAATTTTGAAAATTTATAAAAAAAAAATAGTTATTTTTATCTAAAGCTATTTTTTAAATTTTATTTCAAAATTAAAAATTGCACTAAAATTTTAACAATATTTTTTAAATTACAAAATTTTACAATTTTTGTTAAAATATAAGAAGTTTTTTACAATTTTACTAAAAAATTAAATATTTAATTTCACTAGAAAAAATGAGAATTTAAAATTTATGAATTCTTATCAATATTTTTAAAAAATATTCCAAAAATCTAAATTTTTAAAAAATTTCACTAATTTATTTTTAATTAAAAAATATTAAAAATAGAAAATTATAAAAAATATCGATTGCTATAAAATTGATAAAATTTCTCATTAGTTAAATACATTTATAAATATTTTCGCTTTTTTTAATTTCAATAATTTAAAATTATCACTAAATAAATTACCAATATTGAAAAATGTTAAAAATTTTTCTATAAGAAATTTTTAATGAGATCAATAACTTTTGTTTGGTATAATTAACAAAATATAATGTAAATAATTATCAAGAAGTAATAAAACCACTGTGCCCTAAGAAAACTATAATGACAAAGATTCTTTGATCATATCTGTTACGTGACAAAGGAAATGTACAATTATGATGATAGAGCGTAACATAAAAAAAGATAAAGTAAAATAAATTATAAATGTTCAGCAAACTTTAAAACTTTAGAAAGGGAGGAGTCAATAAAGAGGATAAAGTAAAAAAAGAGCACATAAGAATGTATTACAAAAATAAAGTAAAAGCATTTAATTGAGACCACAATCTAAGGTATGCTGTTCGATGGTTGTGCGTAAACGACTTTGATCGCTGTGTGAACGTTTTAAACCGGTACGCCAGCGTTTTAAACAGCCCAAGATGCATGAATGTTTTGTGCGACTTAAAACATAAACATAAGGATCCGATGTAAAATGTAATGCCATCAACATATCGGCTACCAAAAAGAAAGGATGTGCTTTAGGTACACGATTTGGTACAATAGCCATGGGTATGGCAATCTAAAAAGAAAGATGACAAATAAAATATGGGCTATTTTAAGTATTTTTGAAAATTTATTATTTTTTCATTATACCTTTTACTTATAGTGATAGGGTATATACATAAGTTTGTCATTTCGTTTATAATTTCTATATTTTCCATCTGATATCACATAAAATATATATATGTTATGAATCATTGGTTCAAAAATATGCATTTCCGTCTATCCGTCGGTTGGTATGTCGTTTATGAAGGCTCATCATAAAGTTGTGCAATGTGTGTGTCAAATTATTCTTTAAGGTCCCGAGAATTAATCGATTCTGATTTTGTTCCTTTTTTAAATTTTTAATTCGGTTCATAACCAAAATTCTAAAAATTATTTCTTGATTAATTTTTAGAGAGTTTTTTGGTTCAACATTTTACCGGATTCGATCATTTGGAATGGAAAACAGAATAGGCGATATCTCATAGCATATTTGGAAACTGTACTCCAACTGTATTTTTTGTATTAGCCAACTTAAGTGAAGGGTATTTAAGATTCGGCATAGCCGAATTCTAACTTATTTTTTTTAATTAGATCAAATTTTCTTTTGTAATGGCATTTATATTAAATTTTAAAAATATTAACATAATTTTCTTAATTTCTCATATTTACAGATGCATTTACAATTAAATGCTATCAATTAAAAATCAATTTATTACGTTTGTCTGTCTGCCTGTCCTCATCACTTTGTCCGACGTCTATACTATATGAAAAATAATAAATTTTATACTTTCTCTTTGTCAACTTACCATTTGTGGCATCCAACAGATAACAAATGAAATGCTCAAGAACAACATTAATTTGGCGAATTTAATTTCATCCGGCGATGCTGCTGCTGTCAAAGTCACGCTGTTTGTGTGATGATATTGTGGTATATGTGTCTGACTGTTCTGGTGATGATTATGCTGATATAGAGTTGTACCGCTGGAGCTCTCAGCATCAATTTGTGCAACCGAACCCTTTTCACAACGATTTACCATATCGTAAGTCATGTGACGTTGAGTGGTACGTGTACGACCAATAAAGCATAGAACGCGTGTAACAAATAAGTTGCAAGCGACTATAACCACACACAATAATGTTCCTGGAAGAAACAAAAAAGAAATGTAAACCAAAAATAAGGAGAAAGAATAACAACAAACAACACCCATAAAATAATTTATTAATGCTGACAAATGACATTCAATGTGTATGAAAATAAAAGGAGCAAAGCAGCAAGTGTATTGAAAAGAAAAATCAATGAACAAATTTACTTTTATCCCTAATAAATAGAATTTTATGGAGTAGGATATAATGAAGGACATCATTGAAGCACAACAACTTGAAAAGAATTTAAAATCAATTGCTTATTTATTCTGGTGTTTGCTGTCGTCTGGGGTGAGTTAAACTTTTTGTTATTTTATTTTTCTAAGAGATGAGGTTTAAATTTGTTTATATTTAAATGATTTAACTTGAACAGCTATTACAGCTAAGATGTGACAATTTACTTAATTAAATTATTTATTTTTAAAATTGTTCCTTGTATTGGACCAATGGAAATGAAGATTTTGTGTAGACTTAGAGTCTAATCTATTGTATAGTCTATTGCTTCTATATTAAGTGATTAATACGTTATAAACAACAAGAAAGTTCTAAAAATTCAAAGTATTCAAGCAAAAATAATTACAATTGGGATAGGACCTAATATTTCTAAGCAAAAAAAAAAAAAGCAAGTATAAAATGCTCTAAAAAAAGCACTACTTTTAAGATCAAACTTGATTAAAAGAAACAAATCTGCACAATCGATTCTATACGGACGAGTTTATATTCCGTAGCAAAAGGAATCCATCTTTATGAAAAATCTACGAAGATCTATCAGTGGTACTCATGATTGCTTTGAAAGTCTTAATTATGTAATAGATCATAGTCTATAGATTCTATTAATAACATTTAAAAGAAGCCATATTGAGATATTTCAGGAAGTCAAGTAGCTTCAAGTTCCAGAAAATCATCGTTATGAGATTCCAACTCTCAGAATCGCAATGAGAATTCCTAAAAGCTAAATTGAAAATATGAAATTTTAAACATGATGTATAAAAATCAAAATATTGAAAAATTATGGTATCACGACTTATTTGAATAGTTTAAATAAGTATTTTGCTTTTTGTTAAGGATGCAAGGTATAAACTTTCAGTAGTTCTAGTTCAGTTTTTGTTCAGTTATAATTCAGTTGTAATAAACTTTTAGTTCAGTTCTAGTCCAGTTTTACGTAAGTTCTAGTAGTTAATTCTTATTCAGTTTTTGCTCAATTTCAGTTCTTGTATAGTTCTAGTTCAGTTCAAGTTAAGATCTAGTTTAGTTAAAATTCAGATAAGGTGTCAATTTCAGTTAATGAATTCACTATACTGTGTTCAAAAAACTGATTACAATACTTGTTACAAATAGTACAAGTATTGCAGTTAAATAGAAATGTAATGTTATTATTCAAAATTATTGATTTTGCAGTTGACAAATTTAAATATTTGGGAATATAACAGATGTTATTTATTAGCAAAATGATAAATTATATAAATAAGGAAGTAATTGGTATGTTGTGTTTTATTACTATCTATATGGTTATTTGAAATATAAAAAAATAACATTAATCTAAAAAAAAAAACTGAAAAACGCAAAAATAAAATAGATTAATTAATAAAGCTTCTTTCAGCAAAAGTACGGGTCTCTTTTAGTAGGAATAAAATAAGAAATCATTCCAATAGGTTTTCTTCAATAAAGAGTGATTCAACTGCCCCGAAAATTGTATCTTTCAACGAGCGATTTTTTTTAAGTATTGCAATCTTAATCTCTTTCTCTGTATGTTATATACGATTGTTAATGACTGCATATTATACCGTGTCAGGTGCACCATCAGTTTTCATCATATCTTCCGTTTCGTGTTTATGGCATGTTATGCAATTTGTTTGGATTTTTAGTTCATAACTACCTTATTTATGAACTGATTCTGTCCAAATATTTTATAATTTTTATGAAAATTTTTGTTTAGTATTGCGAAAATTGTGAGAAATTTTACTTCGTAGCTCTTCCGGTCAAATCTCTATCGCAATTTTAAGAGATAGACTGGCGGACATCTCCAGACATTTTAGGAACGCAGTGGCAAGCGCCAGGGATTAATAGCTTTTAACACGTAGCCTTTTTGAAAGGTATATTTTCCCAGTTTATTGGGATGCAAATTTAAATATAAGATTTATTTACATTAGAGGCATTTTTAATTTGCTCGAATTTTATGTTAATTTTATAATGTTAAAATTCTGATTTAAATTTTATATATATTTTTTTTTTCAAAATTACTTATCCATTGAAACTTTAGAGTCCTTCTATAACGTGCAGAATTTTTCTACATATATAGTTTATAATATTTTTAGCCCCCTTTACACCCTTTCATGGGTGTAAACTACTGTTACGCGATTCATATAGATTAATATAGATATGTAACTCAAAATTTAAAATAAATGTACAAAAAAACAAAAAGTTACACATACTAGACTTATTTTGATGTTTGATAAAAAATTTTATCTATATATTATCTATGGTTATACATTTCAACAATTTATTTAATGTTTTCACAAATAAATTTATATCTCATATTGTATCTAACAGAAGGGTATTAACACAACATGTTTCTATATTCTATGAATATATTAACATATGTTACATATAAAACCCCAAAAAGATTTATAGAATTTTACATTGAAAATTGAATGTCCTTAAATAAATATATATGAATGTGTAAACACAATAATATAGCCTACAACACATCATACGTCATTTAGTAGGCTTTAGGAACATTGAACTTTTGAAATTCTATTTCTGGAAACCTCTTATTACCTTAAACATCTATGTATGTATATATGTTACTATATAACATTTCTATTTAATACAATATGTTGACATGATGTTTAAAAGTTGTAATTTTCCACTTGCTGTTAGAAAATCTATTAAATAATATTACAAAATCTAACTGAGAATGAAAAATAAAATAAAAAAGAACTACTTACCAAATAACATAAACAATACTGAATAGGTTTTATTCCAAAAACCCTCAGCATCACGATAACGTAAACATTTAACTTTATTCGGTTCACTATCATCCATATAAGCACCAAAACCAAAGAAAGGCAAAAACGTAATGACCACAGCTATTAATATTAAGGATTTAATAGTTTTACGCACCAATTCATATGTAATGTGCTAAAAGTGACAGAATGAAATACAATAGAAATGGAAATAATGAAAATATATTATTATAATACGCCTTTTCAAATTGAACGATAAAAGAAATGCTCTTCAATACATTTAATTCCATAGCAGAAAATTTTACTTACTTTATGATATATAAATGGTCTTGCCAATGCCATCCAACGTTCTATGGCCATAACGGCTGCTATGCAACCAGAACTTAAACCAAAAAATCTCCAAATGACTTTGCCCACACAATCCCATTTCGTAAACTGTTCAAAGATTTCACGTGGAACATAGAATTTCAACAGCAGAGTCGTTAACATACCCAATAAACCGATAAAATTATTTGTAGATAAGCAACTGAAAGTAGTTAAAAAAGAAATATGATTGATTTGACATCAATAAGTTATTATAATGTATAGAAAAATTATTTTATTTTTCAATAGAAAATTTCAATGATTTCATAGATTTCTTAAGAAAGTGGTATTCTAAAGATAAAAGCTCTTAGTTATTGTAAATCTATTGATAGGATTTATAAAGCAAATCAGTCAACTACAACTGCGTTTGCTAAGAAAAATTAATAAATCTTTAAGACTTATTGTAACACATTTGTGTTTATATAAATACTCAAATCAGCTTGATGTGAATGGCACAATTAATTAAGATTCATATGAAATTTATTGAAAAAAAAGGAAATAGTGTTATTATTCAATACAAATAGATAACGTTAAAATAAGGATTTTTCTTCTTTCTTCGAAATTTGTCTATTGTTTTCATTGTTTACGGTAGTCTTGATATTTTTAAGAGGAATACATAATTTTCAACACTCGTAAAGATTGAACTTGACAAAAATGTAAGGAGATATTGAAATATTTTGTAGAATTTCACATGAAATATTAGTCAATATAAAGTTCTAAGATCTGGTTTTCTTAAAATTTTAAAAGATTTCACGGAATATTGAAAGCAATTTAAAAAAATATTTATAAAATTTTTTTTGTGGGATAACATTCTTGATTGTTGTACTTTTTTAAACATTTTTTTGTCACTTTTTGCAGTTTAAGTACTTTTTTATTCCCTTTTGGAAACAAATCAAAAATATCAAAAAATAATATAATTTTAATCCTTTAATATTGGAATTTCTAATAGCACCGAACTTTTATTCTTTATTTTGTCTTTTGTTACGAATACTGTATGAATTTCAAAAAGGACCAAAATACCATTTTCATTCTTCATTCGAATTGTTAAAAAGTGGCTATTTTTAGTGAATCTCTACTAGTGAATATTTACTATTACAAACAAGGGTTTTTTTCTTAATTGTTTTGGAGATATAGGGATACTGATTTTTCACTTTTTCTATGTTTTTTGAAATTAAAGAAATATAATGGGAAATTTAAAAAAAAAAATTTTTTGTTTACAAAACAATTTCGAATTTTCCATGTTTGTAGACGATTTGCCATTATCAGTTTATAGAAAATGATCGAAATGTTCAATGTTTATAGACAATTTGCGAAATGTTCTATGTTTATTGACGATTTGTGATATGTTTATAGAATTCTCTATGTTTAATGTATACAATTTTATAGAAAATTTGAGAATTTTTCTATGTTTAAAGAAAACTTTATATGTTTATTAAAAATTTTCTATGTTTATAGTAAGGATTGCGAAAATTTTTTATGTATTTAGAAATTTACTATGTTTATAGAAAATTTGGAGAAATTTTTTAAGTTTATAGAATTTTTTGTGAAATTTCTACGTTTTTAATAAAAATTAAAAAAAAATGTCTATGTTTAAAAAAAAATTTTTGTTGTCAATGCTGATAAAAAATTTTCTTCTTTTTTGTTTTTAGAAAAATTTATAGAAAATTTTCTATGTATAGCAAAATTTTTTATATTTCCAGAAATTTTTGAGAAATTTTCTATGTTTTTAAAAATTTTTTTAAAATTTTCTACGTTTTTAGAAAATTTTTAAAAATTTTCTGTTTTTAGGTGTAAAAAAAATTTTCATAAATTTCAGTAAAAATTAAAATTTTGCACTTAATAGATAAATTTAAATCCTACAATTTTTAACACAATCAAAAGATTCCCATGTAACACTTCAATCTGTCACCAACAAATTATTAAAATAAACATATTATCCCTACAAAAAAGGCAAATGAAATCGTAAGAATTTCTATAATTTGACCATAAGTTTGTGTGATATTTTGTAAAATAACTTATGTGGTTTTATTTCCTATTAAATTAGTTTTAGCTGGAATAAAATTCCCCATTCTGCCCAATTAACAAATGAATCTTCAGCCTACTCAAGTGTCATTTTTGAGTGTGTGTTAGTGTGTGTGTGTGTTTGTTTGTAGTTCTCTTGTCAATAATGTTTTCTTTATTTTCTTTTTATCGAAGGGATTTGTTTCGCTGTAATAAATAAATAATGTTTTAATCGAAATTGTTTAACAAGTGAAAAAGTTTTTTTTTCTTCTATTTATTATAACGCTTGAGTATTTTCAAAGGAATTGTACAATTAAATACATTTGTTATATTAATGAATGAATGAAAGAAGAAGAAAAAACGGTGTACTTTTGGCACTTGTTATATTCTATGAATTTGATTGAACTAATCAAATAAATAATATTAGATAAACAAAGTTAAAGGTTATTAACCGATTTAGCTTAATTTCAAATGGTTTTGAAAAAGTTTTTTGTACCTGAAATGATTTTTTTGTAAATGGAAGCTACACGCAGAGAAAAGGCTTTCGCTATTATTGTTGTTGCAAACATAATGATTGTTGTTTTAAATAAAACGTGTATATTGTTAAATGATTTCTGTTTTAAAACAAAAAAAATGTTGTTAACTATTTTACAATAATATTTTTGGTTCATTAGCGACATTGTCGATTAACGAACAAATTATGGCCAAGCCACAACAAAAATATTGTTAATACAAACATTTTTTTGTTAACACGCATTTTACAAATATATTGTGAAAATGTCAAATCGTTTACGTTTTAAAGTTATAACAGAGTTTTAGATAATTGTTAATATGGTTGGTACAACCATACGACACGTAACAAAATTATTTTGTTCATAACAATTGTTTTATCGAGTCACAACCATATTATGGTTATATATAAGATTGACTAAATTAAACATAATATGTTTGTGCTGTTAAAAATTCTTCTTTTGGCAATAATATTTTGGTTGTAACAAAAACACATTATGGTTTCTGTCATCGGAAAGCCAACCGGTGCAACCATAACATAGTTATGTCGTAACTAAATCACAATGTTATGGTTATAAATTTAGTAAAATAAATATAAATCTTCTTTTGCCAACCTAAAATTCTTATAATACAACAAAGATATAGTAATATCCCAAAAAAGTTATGTCTATAAACATTAATTTGCTAACAACATTATGTCCAATGTTGGGTGAGGTACCAAACTATTGTTGTACCTCATCCATAATATGACACTTCTCGATTATGGTTGTCACAATCATGTTTTTTTTTCAGTGTGTATATTACTATAGCAAAAGTTCTATATTTTTATTAAGCAAAAGTTTTATTATCACTTCTCAATAGAGAACTAATATTATTAATAATAATTTGAAGCAGATTAACTGCTGACATTTAGTAATAAATAAATCTTGTTACAAAACTTTTATTAATATTTTATTGTAATACGAATTAATGTTCGTAATAACATTACATTTTGCTAAAATTAAATAAATTTATATAAAAGTAATTATTTAAAAATATCTTGCCATCATATGGGTGTGCGCCAGTAATAATTATTTTTTGTTTTGCTCAAATGCATTTAAAATATTAAATTTGTGTGTTTCTTGAAAGATTTTTAAAGGCTGGTTTTGCATATAAATGAATTTATTTTAACAAATTTTCAAATTTATAGTTAAGATTTTAATTGCGGAAGCTTTAATAGTTTTTTTAGAAAAGATGAATTGTAATAAAAATTCTTAATTTTTCATTATAAAAAAAATATAACAAATAAAAATGTTGCTAGCCTCATGTAAAATGAAAAAACTTAAAAAAGAAAAATAATCTTTTTTAATTAACAATAAAAACAGAGACCTTTTTTAATCTCCTGTTTAAATAAAGTTTAAGAAATTTAGGGTCATAAAATGTAAGTAAACTTCAATGCTTACATTAAAAAAAGAAAAACCGATGCAGACCAAAATTATTTGAAGCATTAAAATGTGCTTAAAGCATACTTTAATTAGAAATACAAATACTTGATATAAACCTTAATAATTTTAAAGCATTCTGACTTCAAAATTGTTTTATTAAAAAAGAAAATATAACAAAATTTTCCATAAACCGTTAATTATAAAGAATTTTGTAAAAAAAATAGAAACTAAATTTTTCCTTAAAAATAGATCAATAAAAAATTTTTTCTTAACATGTTCTATTGAAACAAAACAAGTGAATAGTTCTAGATCAGTTCTAGTTCAGTTCTAGTTC
>JACGTJ010001799.1:0-11219 GCA_014858695.1 Chrysomya rufifacies | reverse complement strand
TAGAACTGAACTAGAACTGAACTAGAAATGAAAATAAGAGGAACATTAATTGTATTTTTTATATTAATGTTTTTTCTTGTCTTGTAGGTTTCACATACAATGGCAAAGCGGCTGATGGCAGTGATGAATGGAATGGTTGCTCCAATGTTAAATTATATCTCCTAGAAACTGGCAATACTATGGAACATTATGTTAAATCGTTTAATGTCAACACAAATCAATGGGTTGCTTCATACGTTTACAAACGTTTAAAATTCTTGAATAATCGTACTATAAGCTATGCAGCAGCTTTATTCTTTTTGGCTATATGGCATGGTTTCCACAGCGGTTATTATATGTCATTCTTTATAGAATATTTAATAGTTACCACTGAAAAACAGGTAAGTTTTTAAATTAAAGTTTATAATTGGAAAAAATCAATATTTTGATTTTGTTTTCTTTTTTTTCAGGTTGAAAGTGTTTACAACAAATCTGTGGTTACCAATTATGCTTCCCTGGTCAATATGCTGCCATTTAAAATTCTCAAATTCATAGCCTTAAAATCTTATAATCTTATTTATATGGGCTGGTGTTTAACACCTTTTATATTTTTAAGCTATGATCGTTGGTTGGAAGTCTTTAGGGCGGTTAATTATTTCGGTTTTGTTTATTTGGCTATATGGTTTGTTATCTATAAAATTTATAAATCAATGGCTGCAAAAACAAGAGCGAGAGAAGAACGTGTGGCCAGTAAGGCTACCGATTTATCACCTACAATTAATGAACAACGTACAACAGATAGTAAAGCTACAGATTTATCACCAACTATACAAGATAATAAAAAAGACAATTAATTGACAAGAATAAATGTCAAAAAGATAAAAAGAAACAAAGACAATTTCAAAAAAAGAAAAACTTTTAAGTTAGATTTAATAAGAACTTGTTAATTATATAACAAAAAAAAAAAAAAAAAAAAAAAATGATAACATCAAACACTTTACAACACACTCCTAAACCTTAAGAAATGTTAAAACAAGAAAAGAATTTGGAAAACATAACAAAAAAATGGAATTACATTCGACTAAGACGAATTATTTTATAAACTTCATAAGAAAATCAGTGAATTTCAATTGAAATAACTTCCTTTAGAACTTAAAATAAAGCTCGAGAGTAGTAAATTGTTAAACGCTTTTAGCTTGCTGGAAAAAATTTTGAACATTACTAAGAATTTCTAGGGTGTTTTTAGATTTTCTACTCTATAACTTCCAAATTGAGATGTAAACATTTTCAGTTTAAGTGAAGTTTATAAAATTAGCAAAAAAATGTAACAGTAATTAGCTCTTAAAGCAGGGATAATTAATATTATTAACTACTAACACTCTTTAATAGTAGTTTAAAAAAAGGAAAAGTTAAGGCCTTTAAATGTTTAGATTTATTAAACAATTTGTTTGACAAACAAATCTGATGATTTGTAATACAATTTTATTATACTTTTACATTTATTTGAATGGTTTTAGCACAATTTATGTGCAATTTATGGTGAAATGAAAGAAAATTGAAAAATTTGTAAATTTACTTCAACACAGTTGTACTGCGACTGTATCATATATCTTTGTTGTCAAACAAATCGTACGATAAATTTGATCTTTTAAAAAGGGACCTTAAGAAAAAGTTGTATGTAACTTTTTAAATTAATATTAAATTTTACTTTTTATCTTTTAAATTAATTTTTAATTATTTTATTTTAATTATAATTTGTTAATTATTTTTTTTCTGTTATATAGATTTACTGATTTGTTTTCTTACTATATTTTCCTTCCAATTAACATGTAGTATTTTCTTTTAAATTTTTAAGCTTTTCTTACTTTTTCAGTTAAATTTAATGAAAATTTTAAGAAAGTTAATTACACTACACAACCACTTTATCTAGTCAAACGAGAATATAAAGAAAAAAATCGTATGTAATTACAATTTAATTAATAATAATAAAACAAAAAACAACTTAATTAAAAAAAAACAATCTATTTAAAACAACAATTATATCTCAAAAACAAAAACAAAACAAACAAAAAATCGAATTAAAAAAAGTACTTCAATTAAATATTTTTAATTTAAATATTAACAATTATAATATAATTCATAATTAGTAATAGTGGAATTTATACTGAATTTATTATTATTATTATTTCCTTTCATATATAATAACAATTTGTTATTATTTTTAGTTAAATTTATTGGTGATTTTGTTTCTTTTTTATTTTCAAACATTAGCAGTTTTTATGTTTTAAATTATTGAAACGTTTTAATGATCTATTTTCTAATTAATTGCTATACAAATGTTGATAAGGTTAACACCCTTTTTATGTGTTTATAATCATAGAGTTTTCAAACTTTATGATTGATTACAAAAATGATCAAACATTCAAGACAAATAGTGTCTATCAAAAAAGATAGATCTTTAAAAACTGCAAACATTTTTATACTCTACTTTAATATATATGGCTAGGGCTTTTGTTTGTAATATAGATTCCAAATACTCACCTTAATGAATACACCCCCTTGACTCAAACTCACTCTCATTTTTTGTCACTTTTACGATGCCCGTCCATTTGGGCGATTGGTTGGTTGGTTTATACTCTATTTTAATATATATAGCTAGGGCTTTTGTTTGTAATATAGATTCCCAAATACTCACCTTAATGTATACACTCCCTTGACTCAGACTCACTCTCTTTTAGTCACTTTTACGCTGTCCGTCCATTTGGGCGATTGGTTGGTTGGTTTTATACTCTTTTTTATTATATATGGCTAGGGCTTATGTTTGTAATATAGATTCCTAAATACTCACCTTAATGTATACACCCCCTTGACTCAGACTCACTCTCTTTTAGTCGCTTTTACGATGTCCGTCCATTTGGGCGATTGGTTGGCTGTCCATGTAAGCATTTGAAAATTTTGTCACAAGGATGAAGCCTATTTAGAATTGGTCACAATCCGTTCTTCTTTCTATTAAATTTTTATATATTTTGTTGAAATTTTGCCCACAATATATGGAAACATAGCTCCCAAATGTCCTACCATAATGTGATTTTAGTAACGTCAAATGCCAACATATGTAGAGGTTACAATTTTATAGATATCTTATTGAAATTTGGCAATTATTTTTCCAAAAGAATGAAGCCTGCTGAATTTGTCCATGATCTGTCCATTAATACACATAACCACCAAATAAATGTTCTCCCGGAGTGAAGAATAAAGCTGATAAATGTAACTTTAATATGTTTTAGGAAATTATTTCACCATAAATATGTTACGGTAGCAACTTTACTGCTGTATTTATGGCCAATATTTCGCGTTAGAGTATATTGCTGCCCAGACTTCTTATTTTGCTGCGATTCATACATTAAGCAAAATATTTCGTTTTAGGTACATTACCCATAGTCTTTAAGTTCGGCTAATGTATAATTATTGATTTCAGGCTATAGTATGTTGCTTTATTAAAATTTATCTGTGCGATTCAAACTCCTGCTCCGACGCTAGCAAAATTCTATTCATTAGTAAACGCATCAATCAATATATTCCGAATTAGAGAGGATCTTATATTGGGAACTCTGCAAATGTATGATTACCGTATATAACGTGCATTTTTGTCTGAAGGTCTACAGGAATCTAGTTAATCATCGCAAAAATTTGTTTTACACGGAGTTCTACTCGTCCATGACAATTAAATGCAATCTCTTGAAACATTCTCAATACACTGGGCCCGTATATAATGTGAACTTTTGCCTGAAGGTCAACCGGAATATAGCAAAAATTTGTTTTACACGGAGTTCTACTCGTCCATGACAATTAGATGCAATCCCCGCCGTATAAAAGAATTTGTTTTATGACTGGTTTGTCTTTGCGTGTGACTGCATTTGATTAAAAAATCTTTTTTTTTTTTTAACTTAGTGGAAATATGAACGCGTAAATTATTTTTCTCATCCTCTTATATTTTAAATTTTATTAAAAAGCAACCGCAATCCTTTACTAATTCCTCGGGTCTAACTATTTTTGCTTAGAAGAACCAGGTGAGCTTATAAATGCTGTCAGGAATGTCTTTACTTTACCTAGGCTTAGATTGGTTATTTGAACCTAATTTGGTGTAGAATCTTTCTATCTATAGCTCTCTCCTCTCTAAGACCTCAACATGTATAAATATATATATTCTGGGTCCTGGTAAGATTCTAAGTCAATCTAGCGATATCCGTTCGTCTGTCTATCTGTAGAAAGCACGATAGATATCGCACGGGATGATCTAGGAAGACGAAAATTTGGCATTCTAGGCTTAGATTGGTTATTTGAACCTAATTTGATGTAGAATCTTTCGATCTATAGCTCTCTCTCTTTTTGGTTTCTACAATATCTGCCCCCTTCCTTCATCTCTTAAAATATTTCTTTATTCTTTCTTTCTTCTTGAAGGGATCACAATGGACCCGTATGGGCCTCCGAGTGTAGGTGCTGCGGCTGTAGCATCGCTCTTCCCTAATCTAATCTACCTATGATTCTGTTAAATATAAATGGGAGTAATCGCTTCAGAAGTTTGATTGTAGATGTTTGGTTTTCAAGACAGTTTTACCTTTTAACTTCTTTTCTTTTCTAAAGGAATTTCTTTAGAAAATTTGTTATTTCTATAGGAACATCCTTGAAAAATGTTGTTTCTATAGGATATTTTCAAAAGTTTCTATTTCTTTAGGAAATTTTTGAAAATTCTATTTCTTAAGGAAATTTTTGAAAATTTTTGTTATGGAAAATTTGTTAAATTTTTTATTTCTATGGGAAATTTTCGAAAATTATTTATTGTATTAATGCAACATTTATAAAAGTTTATATTGAAATATAAATTTTGAAAATGTTATTATCAATGTTACACTGCCTACTGTTTTTAAAGTCTTATTGAATTCCGAAATTTCACAAAAATAAATTCCACTATTTATTTTAAATTAGTTAATAAGCTGCTTTATTATATAATATCTACGAATATAACAAAGGAAAAGAAAAAAAAAAAACAATTATTATTGTGATCTTGCCTAAATGTAAGAGTCTATCATTTCTGTCGTCTGAACTTCAGTGAAATTAAGTGATATTTTCCAATTAATTAAAAACCTCTAATGAATAACATAATTAAAAGTTAAGAAAAATTAACAAAAGTATTCACTTATTATAAAGTTAAAATTAAGAAATTGTAAAGAACAAAAAAGTGGTATATTAACTTATAATAAGTTTTAAATTAAAAAAAAATAATAATAAAATAACAAAATAAAATAATAACATTGGAAATTATTATGTAACCAAAAAAAGAAAAAAGTTTTAATTAAAATTAAGCATTGCACATTGTGTTTGAAATTATATTTTTGTAATAATATGGCATCAAAAAGAACGAATAAAAAAAAATACCAAACAAATTATAAGAAATTGGCTTTATAAATTGAGAACGGCATTTGAAATTTAGAAGAAAATGTTTGGAAATTGTAAGGTAAGTTAATGGATCTATTGCAAATCATTAAATTCTAACTTCTTTAAACCTTTCTCTATTATTTTTTTTATAGCCACCATGTCAAAATATTCGTCTAAGACCCCAACATGTATATATATTCCAAGTCAATTTAGCGATATCCATTCGTCTGTAGAAAGCACGATAGATATCGCATGGGATGAGCTAGGAAGACGAAATTTGGCACAAATATTTCCTTTATAAAAAGTTTTGAAAATGGTCAGAATTGGATTATAAATAAGGAAGTTATGGAACAAAAACTCCATGAAAATCTTTAATTTTGGAGCATTTTAGTACATATCATAAATATGAAACGGATTAAGGTACAAATATGAAATTAAAGGTACTATAGTAACGGGAAACTAAGATGAGAAAAATAGACGTAACCCCCCGTCCATTTTCCGCCCGTTCATTAAAAACTGCCTTTTTAAGCATATTTTGCCCTAAATATGAAAGGGAAGAACATACAAAGATGAAATTAGAATGACTGTTAGATAGTAGGAAGAATATTGAAAAAATGGGCGTGACCCGCCTCCGCACCTAAATCCATGATTTTGGTGTATTTTATGAAATGAATGGATGTATAAGATAAAACTTTCAATGCATCGTTAATTATTAGGAAGAAACTCCGATAGAATATATATTAAATATACTTTAATATTATTTGATGGTGGGTATTAAAGATTCGGCAAGGTCGAATATTCTTACTTGTTTCCATCTTGAAGGATTCACAATGGACTCTATGGGTTTTCGGGTGCAGAAGTTACTATTAGTGAGATCACCCTTTCGTAACCTAAACTATGGCACATATTTTTATTGAAAAATTTTAATACTAAATGCAAATTTCAAAATTTCCTTAATAAAAGCAACTATTGGAAACTTTTCATAGAAATAGGATAATTTCGAAAATTACTATAGAAATAGGATAATTTCGAATTTACCTATAGAAATAGAATAATTTCGAAAATTACCCGTAGAAATAGCATAATTTCGAACATTACCTATAGAAATATGATATTTTCGAAAATTACCTATAAAAAATAGGATATTTCTATAGGTGATATTCGAAAATTACCTATAGAAATAGGAATTTTCCGAAAATTACCTATAGAAATAGGAATTTTCCGAAAATTACCTATAGAAATATGAATTTTCCGAAAATTACCTATAGAAATAGGATAATTTCGAAAATTCCTATAGAAATAGGATAATTTCGAAAATTACCCATAGAAATAGGATAATTTCGAAAATTACCTATAGAAATAGGATAACTTCGAATATTACCTATAGAAATAGGAATTTTCTGAAAATTACCTATAGAAATAGGAATTTTAAAAAATCACCTATAAATAAAATAACTTAAATTTAACATAGAATAAAAAAGAAAAATCATATATTTATGAGAATGTTAAAATTATGACAAATTATCAATTGGAATTTCAATTCCAACCAAATAAAAAATTCTTATTAAATAATTAATGTTCCATAGGCTGGGCATCTCCTCCCGCCTCTTCTTCACGTTTTGTTACAGCTACTGTGCCATCTTTGATCTCCTCTTCGATTTCATTAAACATATATTCATCTTGATATTCTTTAAGTATTTGACTCGAACGATTTTCATCCAAAAACAATGAATAAACCTTCTTGACATCTTCTGTGGTTACTTCAGTAGCCTTACGACGTCTACATACCAAATTGGCGGTAGTAATCAATTGTATAGCATAACGTAGACTAGTATCTGTAGCAATTTTTGTTAAAATAGTTAAAGCGTCTGGATGCATAAGACAATCTTCTTCTTCGGCACGGATTTTAAGAATTTCTTTCATTTCTTTTTCGCTATATGGTACAGTACGAATGATAATCATGCGATCTAGTAAATCAATGGGTATACCATGAGGACTGCGATAATTAGTGCCTCGTATACGTGTTATACCACGATTAGTTGCCATAACTACAACGGGTGCCATATCCGATTCTAAAGCACGATTAAGAAACGAAAAACATTCGATGTCTAACATGTGCACCTCATCGATAAATAATACACCAGGATTTATTTCGGCTTTACCTTCCTCCCGCCATTCTAATACTTTATTGTTGATTTGATCACGTACTTCTTGTTTTATTTCTCCGGTATCACCTGAGAATAAAGCCAAGAAACCGTGGGTGCGACTGTTAATAACATCGATTTCATGTAAGGTAACAGTGTGTACCACTTCTTTGCGTTTTTGTAATTCACCCTCGGGACACTGGACAAATCGTGTTTGAGCTCCAGTGGCATCATAGTCACGGGCTCTAGTAAAACTACGTCCCAATTTATTAACTTTACCCGAGGCTTTATCAATGGTTACCACATCGCCAGCTTGGATTTTTTCCTTGATGAAGCATTCTATGATTTTGTTGCCCAAATCATAATTTGTTTCCATTTCCGTGGTTTTAAGTGTGACCTTAAGAAAATTAAAAAAAAAATTGTTAGTTTTTTCCATTTTTTTCATTATTATTGTTACATACTTTGCCTATTTTTTGCCCGGTTCCGGTGGCGGGACGATCTATTTGTATTTCGACAACTTCACCTTCAATTATCTCTGTCTCTTCCTTTATGCGAACACCAATACTTTTACGTAAAGCTTGTGCTAATGCCTCGGTCTTACTCATTTCCAAAGAATAAATTTCTGAACCTGACATACTAGTAAATGGAGTCTCAGTACCCAAAGCCTGTGCCATACCAACAGCAATAGCAGTTTTGCCGGTACTAGGTTCGCCGGCCAAAAGAATGCAACGTCCTGCAATTTTACCTTCACGTACCATTTGTACAACTACACCAGCAGCACGGCGAGCATCTTTTTGTCCCACCATACCCTGGGAAACAGCACGTGCCTCGAGAACATCATCCAAACCTAAGCCGCGTATATGAGAATGAGCACCAATACGTTCAATGCGAGTAATATCGCGGATTTCAATTTTATCACCATCAGTCATTTTCGTCGACCTTTTTTTTTAATAAATTTATAAAATTTTAAGTCTTTAATTCAATTTTAAACAATTAAACAATTTTTTGCAATTATTTATTCTTGGTTGCTTGGGAAACTAAAGAATTTGTTAGAAAATTATTACTTTGGTTGTTATTGTCTCCAGGACACTATTGTGAATTAATGAAATGCTTAGCGTGTTTTGCAAAAAATGAAGCAAAGACACAATCCATAATAAACACAGTGTTGTTATTGTGTGTTAAAAATTATTTTGACAATTAAGATTTTAGTTTAAGGGAGTTACCATCTAGTTTACATTTAACAAACAAAAATGTAAACAAAATATTAAAAAATTTGGCTACTTTAAGAGAAAGCTGTTGCATTGTTTATTTTGTAGTAATTTCTTTAAGAAACATTTAGTGATATCCCTTACAACTTTCTCACTTAAAAATGCCTTTAGATTTACGAGATTGGTTACCGGTTTTATTATGTGGACTTTCTATTCCTTTGTCGTTATTTATGTGGCTGGGTAATGTTACCATTTCCAAATTATTTTCTACGGAATTTGAAGGTAATTATTTTGTTTATATTAATGTCCAACAAAAAGGGCGTGTTATAATATTTAATAAAATTAAAGTTAAATTTCCTTTTTCAGAACCTAATATAATACCACCGACTAGATGGCTATTTTCTATATTGGCACCTTTGGCCTTCATGATAACCGCTTTGAGGAGAAAATCGGTTAATAAATCGGGTGCTGCTTTGGGCATTATTATGGCCGTTCTCTTGTCCATAGCAAGTCATGCATTTTTCTTTAGTTTGGCGGCGTTTTTCTTTACTTCATCGCGAGCAACAAAGTTTAGAGCGCATATTAAGAGGAAAATTGAAAAGGATTTTAAAGAAGGTAATGTTTTAATCAAAAAATTTCCTATTATATAGGAAGTTTTCCTATATATAGGAAGTTTTCGAAAATTTCCTACGGAGATAGAAAGTTAGCGAAAATTTCCTATAGAGATAGGAAGTTTGCGAAAATTCCCTCTAGAGAACGGAAATTAATGAAAATTTCTTATAGAGGTAGGAAATTATCAAAAATTAGCGAAAATTTCCTATGGAGATAGGAAATTTTCTACAGATGTAGGAAATTCATATTTCAAAAGAATATTTTCCAAAAATTTATATTTCTAGAGAACAGATATAGGAAATTCATATTTCAAAAGAATATTTTCCAAAAATTCATATTTCTAGAGAACATTTTCAAAAAAAGTCTATTCCTAGCGACAATTTAAGAAAATCCTACTTCTGGAGAATATTTTACAAAAATCCTTTTCTAAAAGAAAATTTAAAAAAAGTTAGAATTCAATAAAATTCTATTCCTTTTTAGGTGAGGGTCAACGCAACTGGGTACAGGTTCTTTGTAATGGTGGTATGGCCACACAATTGGCCATTTTATATTTAATCGATGTGGGAAGTAGTGAAAAATCTATTGACTTCGATAAGGACTACAGAGCCAGTTGGTTAGGCATTGCAATTATGAGTAAGTTAATCTCCTTAAGACAACCTTCCCCTTTTTAAAAACTTTATAAATTTCCTTCCCTTCCAGGTGCCTTTGCAAGTTGCAGTGGTGATACTTGGGCCAGTGAATTGGGTTGTGTTCTATCCTCAGGAGATCCTTTCCTAATAACTACATTCAAACGTGTGCCTCGTGGCACTAATGGTGGTGTTTCTTGGATTGGTTTATTTGTCAGTTTTCTGGGTGGTATGGTTGTGGGCTTAGCGTATTTCATCACTGTGCGTCTAACAGTTGCTGCAAATGTTTTGATGACAAGTCCCCCACAATGGCCCTTGATTTTATGTGGTGGTCTAGCTGGTCTTTTTGGTTCTATAGTGGATTCTTTATTGGGGGCAACTCTACAATACTCTGGCATAGATCAAGATGGTAAAATTGTAGATACGCCCGCAAAAGGTGTACGTTATATTAGCGGTTTTCGTATAATCGACAATCATAGTGTAAATTTAATATCGAGCATTATTACCGCCGTGTGTATGCCTTTATTTGCTATTAAATATTGGCCGGAACTTTAGTTTAAAAATAATAGTTTTTGGAAAATAATGGAATATGACTGAATCTCGGAAGGCAGCTTTGGGATAATTTAAAAAGCATTTATGTTGTGTGTAGGTTTTTGTAATAAAAAAAAATAATAATTGTTCAGGTTTTTAACGAAAATTTTAGTTGAAAAACTATTATGTGTTTAACGACTTAAGTGTTCTGTTACTTTAATTGGCAGTGGTTCATAGATTTTTGAAATATAAGAGAAATGTTGGTTGGGACAACATTATCCTATGCTAACTGATCTGCTAAGGTAACAAAATGTACTTTGATATAACAAAAAGTGTTTTTATTATTTAAAATTATTTTATTAAATATATTTAATAATGAGATGTGGAGTGTATTATGTTTTGTAAACATGTTGTAAATAAAAACATTAATAAACAGTTTTTAATGAATAATAAAAGGAGTTTTTATTGAATCTTACTAGTTTAATTTTAGTTCAGTTTTGGTTCTAGAATTAGTTATAACTCTGTTTTAGTTCAGTTCTAGTTCAGTTTTGGTGGTATGAACCAAACGTAATGTTACGCTGGCCAAAATTAGTTCAGTATTAGTTGAATTCTAGTTTAGTTCCAGTTCGATTCTAGTTCAGTTCCAGTTTAGTTCTAGCTCAGTTCTAGTTTAATTCTAGTTC
>JACGTJ010001791.1:0-14169 GCA_014858695.1 Chrysomya rufifacies | reverse complement strand
AAGATGAAATTTAAGGTAAATCAAAATATAGTAACAGGAAACTAAAATCCGAACTATGGGAGTGACCCGCCCATTTTTTTGCCCGCTTATGAAAATATACCTTTTTAGCCATATTTTACCTAAATGTAAAAGGGAAGAATGTACAAAGATGAAAATTTTGATTGACTGTTAGACATTAAGAAGAATATGAGAAAGTTATGGGCGTGGCCCGTCCACTCTTAAAAATTCCTGATCTCAAAAATGTGAAATAAATGGAGGTAAACGATTAAATTTTCCATGTATCGTTAGTTAGTAGGAAGAAAAAATTATATTAAATATATTTTTTGATATATTTTAATGGTGGGTATTAAAAATTCGGCCAAGCCGAATATAATGTTCTTACCTGTTAATGATGATTTGGAAACGTCAAAGTTGAGTGTTAGAGAAGTCATCATTAATCAAACATAGTTTGTTGATGATTACACAAGAGGAGATTGTAATATGGCAATAAATTTATAAAAGTAAGCTAGCGAATATTTCAAGAATTCAAAAATGCAAAATCCATTTACATATTAGCTGATATAATAGAGAATTAAACAAGTTTGTTCTCCAAATCCCCTTAATCTTTTAAATCACTGCATTATATATATTACATATCTAATAAAATTCTTTACATTTGACCTTTGAACATTTTCCAATTACTAGTTTCATTTTAGCTAATCGATTAAATTAGACCATATTTCAAGGATTTATTTTAAAGAAATTTACAATAATTGCCTAATTGCATTGTATATCATCTGTGCTTATAGCTTATTAATTTATTTGCCAGAAACCATAAAAATTTAAACTAAAGCACAAGTTTAAATAAAAAAAATAAAAAAATTATATCAAAAATATTTTTACTACTAATTAAAGAATCAACAACGTTTGGGTCTTTTCGCCCTTGTCCAATTTTTTGTTTTTTTTTTTACCACCCATCAAACAATAAATGTTATTTTCCTAACCCAACAACAAATATGTTTGAACAAAGCGAATACTTACAAAGAGAGTAAAATTAAGTAAAGGAAAAAAATCTTAAATACCATATAAAGAAAACAACAAGAAAGTTAAAAATGGTCAGTAGGAAAAGAGAATGTTGCCAGATTACATTTTTTAAAGTTCCATTCTTGGGGAAATAAATTCGTTACATTATTTTGTAAAACTAGTGATAATGTTAGAATGTATGTATGCAAATCTATCTCTGTAAATCTATCTCTGCATGTATGCAAATCTATCTCTGTAAATTTTTCCCGACATATTTAAAGATCGATGTCCGGAAAACTCATAACTTTCCTAAAATTCACTATGATTCACCGCAATATTTTGTTTTTTAACATATAAAAAATATATTTCTTAGAATTTAACTCAAGTTTGACCAAATTTATATTATTTATTGCGTGATGTATTCGTTTAGTTGAGCATAGAAAAAGGAAAATTATCTTACATTTTTTTATAGCATTTGTTCGGGAAACTTATAATACATTGTATGGCAAACATCATTCTACTGACGCCCACAAAGAATCCATTTCACAGTGGATTCAATCTTCATTATTACACAAACAATTTCGTATAGTTTTCCCGTCAAAACAGTTTTAGATAGATTTTTATTCCCTAACGATTGTCAACTACTTAAAGCATGTTTTGCTGCTTTAAGTACTGTTCCAATTAGGTACTCGTCATACACAAATCATACCTATCATAAGCTAGAGCGAAGCGTTAAGTATCTAGCTCTAATACACACGCCCTCCCTTAAGAAGGCAAGAATTTTATATACCGAATTTCCGCTTCGTAGCAAAACTTTGTGGAAAAAAATCTGCCTTCTATAGGAAATCCAAAAATACTGCAACTGTAATTGGTTCTCCTCACTAGAACGATCCGATTTCATTTTTGTCAAAGATATGAAATTTAGCAACCCAGAAAACAACTCCCCGAAAATGAAGAGGTGTTACAACAATCAAATAATCAAATTTAAAAGATTAATTATTTAAATTAGAAATTAACGAATTTAGCAGAAATTTAAAGAATCTGAAATGACCGATTTCAGAAATCAAGCAAGCGAATTTTATATAGCGATTTTCCTCATTGTAGCAAAACATTGTGGAAAAACTTCTGCCTTCTATAGAAAACCCAAAAATACTGCTACTATAATTGGATCTCCTCTCTAGAAAGATGCGATTTCATTTCGCCGAAAGATATTAAATTTAGCAACCCAGACAACAACTTCCCGAAAATGAACCCTGCAACCAAATACTATTGAAAATGAGTCCCAAAAATAGCTTTAAGTTGTTACTGAGAGTCTAATTTTCTATCATATTCTGTTAAAGGTGTCAATGTTCGGGAAGAAATATACTTCGTTTCGATAATTTTAAAATGGCACCCTTTAGCAACTAAAGTTTAGTTGCACTTAGTGATATTTAGAAGTCAACAAAAGGAGAATCACGAGAATAACCAAAATCGTTCATTTATCTGTAATAAAAATGTACTCTGTGATTAGAAATTGCTAATTTTATATATTTTTTTATATATTTATATTCTTTACCACATTTTGTTAATGTTTAACTTTTAACAATATTGTTAAATATAAAATTATTATGTTTCTAAATGACACTAAAAACTTAACTTCACTTTTTAAAGTTATACATTCACTGAGTAAAATTTTATAATTCTCTTTGTCTTGTTTTCGCTCCTAAATGTAAGCGCTATCATTCTAGACTAGATTTTTAGATCAAAAGACGATACTAATTGCTTTGTTATTGTAAATTTTGAGAGTAATTTATATATCAACATAAAACGGTTACTAAATGGACACTTTTTGGATAATTTTATCGCCAACAATCTTCTAAATTCTGACAGGGAAGAGATGTTACAACAACCAAATTACCAAATCTCAAAGACTAACTATTTAAATTAGAAATTAACGAATAACTGATTTCAAAAATCAAGTAAAATTATATATGTACAATAATGTTTGGAATATGTTTTCACATTTGTTTGCGAAAAGTCTTTAATCTGGCATTACTGGCAAACAAGAAATTTCTTAAAGAAAACAAAAATAACAACAATATGTCCACTTACCTTTTGAAGTATAATTGAAAAAGGAACAACTTGAAATAAAAATTCCAATATCCGCTATAAAATGTAAAAATTTTTGTATTTCTTTTATCTTTTTCATATAAAATTTTTTCAATTAATTAATATTTTAATAACACTAATATATTTTTTTTAATGATTTTCCATTAATTTTATGTATTTTTCTTTTATTTCCTTTTTTTTTTCTTTTATGGACAATATTTATTACACTTCCTTTTGGTTGTAAAATTATTTTTCATTCATTGGGTCGAATTGCAAGCACAAAAAAGAGGAAATCTAATTATTTTCTTTTTTCTACTTAAAGCTTTTTTCTTATTGCTTTATTTTTAGCGGAATTCTTTATAACAAATTTTCCTTCTGAACTTTTGTTTTCTTCTTCTTTCTTTTACCCAGAAATGTAAATTTTTTTCAGCACTTTTTTATCTCGCTACTTCAAATAAACAAAACGCAACACTTTTAATTAATTAAATTTTTTTGTTTGTTTGAATTGTGTATTTATTTACTTATTGTTGCCACTTTTGCAAATTATTATTACGCTTGTTGTTGTGTTTGTTGTTGCTGCTTATTTTTGTTTTATATCTTAATTTTTCACACGCAAAATCTTATGTTTATATACATTTGTTGTTTGTTGTTATTATTTTCCCATGTATTTATCTAAATAATATTTTGTATCTATCACATGCGGGTGGTAGAGATACATACATACGTATGTATGTATGCTTGTATAAATTTTTGCACAATTTTGTTATTTTTTTTAATAAACAACAAAGAAACTACATTTATACATACATGTATGTATATTCAAGAAAAGGGGGAGGTCAAATTAAAGAACACAAGAAAACAAAATAAAATTATAATATTTTTTTTAACAACACAAATACAGATATTTTCCCGTATTTAATTCTACACACAATTTTAAACATCAACGACCGAGGAGAGACTAAAATGGCCAGTCATTAATATGCTATGAAATGAGTTTAAAAGGGAGAAAGAGATAGAGAGAAAATGTGTATTATTTTTATAGCAACTGTCAAGTCACGTTAGTTTACACAGTTGTATGTTTTATGTACTTGTACAGTTTTAAGCAACTCTGGGTAATAAATAAACCGTTTGTTTTGAAACGCCTTAAAAACTTTAAACATATTTATAATTTATTGGAACGTTTCCAATTTTGTTACATACCAAAATGTAACCTTTCATAAAGCTGAAAAACTTGTAATCGCTTGGAAATTGCTTTATTAAACTACTCAATATTCTTACCACTTCCGATCGATAATTAATTCCTTTCCAGACAATAACTATTGTCTCATATTTGTCGTAACAGCTAAAACATCTCAGCAATTTTGATGACACGAGGGCTATACGCTGACAAGTTTATGTCCGCAATTGTCAAATTCAATTACTTTCGTTGAATAATTTATGTGTGGCCAATGAGCCGTCCATTGCTCATTGCATTGTGCAAAGTTCAGCAATAATGTCGAATAGCTTGCTTAAAATTAAATGAGATTTGCTAAGCGTACGTTTTCTACCCTTTTTGCCACAAGGTATAATTGCAGGCATGATTTCTACTGCTTTATCGACATTTTTATCTTATGTTTGGAAAGAATACTACTTCATGTAGACGGGGCTTGAGCTCCTCTATGTCGGAGGAACTATCCATGAAGCGGATTTCAGTTTGGAAGCAAATCTGTTTGAGAATTCCTGGCCCTAGCACCAGACTCGAATATCGTAGTCTAATCCACTGCTTAAACAATTAGCATCTAACGAAACCTAAACATATTCAATGATGATGACATCGCTCTGAAGCGACCAGAATGGCAAAGATTTGTTGTAACTCTATTCTTTTTATAGGAACTTAGGGAACATACACTAATGGTATATACACTATAACCGCTTACTTTTCGACATTATCTGCTCTTAATCGTAGCGCTGAATAAACGTTCGGTAGTAGCTTTGGTTCATAGTGAGGTAAATAGACGTATGGCAACCCAATCTTGCAATTCAATCTTGCTTATACCCTTCCACTCGCAGTTGCCAGATAATTTTAAAAAAAGAATCGACCTATTTTGGATGAAAAATTGTTAAACTTCAGACCAATGAAAATTTAAGTCAATATTTTTTGTAGATCAATCAAGCCATATTCTTTCTTTGACACCTAATATTATAATAAATTTCACCATTAATGGAACTAATATAAACATAATTCGGGAAATATTTCCAATTTTCGAAAAAATCTTCAAACTAGGAGCCAATTTTTCGACCATAATTTGGCGAATATGACAACTTTATTACCCCAAAAAATCTTCTCCTACTTTAACTTTGATAAGACAGCTATAACATTTACGTTAAAACTTGTTCCAATATCTTTATCCTACAAAAAGTGTATCGAAATTAAATAATTTGACAAAATCAACTCATTTCTTTTGGTTACAAGGATCAAATAAAGTTGTAGGTTTGTAGGGAAATATGTTTTTTGTTCAAAAGTTGTCCTCTTTTGTTTGTTGTTTTTAAAGTTAATACGTTTTAGTTATTAAATGGAACTTCTTTTAACTTATTCTAAATTTTATTAAAACCTTGCTGTTGGATTTATAAAAAGTTCTTCATTGCTTGAAATATAATGTTTTCGAAAATCTATTAACTACACAAATATTGTTGTGAATGGTTACTTTAAACTATAACATTTCAGTAGTGTTTCTCCATTTCTTCACATTTTTAACCCATTAAGAAGTTTGGCATATTTGGAATTTAACATTCCAAATTAACCATTAACATAATCAGATGGGATCATAAGCATGATCAAAAGAGATCTTAAACTTGATTCAACGTTATATGATCGAATGGAATCATTCTTAGAATGTAGTAAATAACAATATGATCAAACAGAATCATTATATGGTAAAATGCATCACAAAAACAACTCATAATATATAATTTCTGGGACCTGGTAAGATTCTAAGTTGATCTAGCGATGTCCGTCCATCTGTCTGTCTGTTGAAAACACGATACAGATCGCACCGGAGGAGCTAGGAAGACGAAATTTGGCACAAATATTTCTCTATTTGAAGTTATGGAACAAAAACCCATGAAAATTTTGGAGTATCTTAGTACATAAATATAAAACGGAAGGTACAAATATAAAGTAAAACATAATATAGTAAAGGGAAACTAAGATGCGAAAAATGGCCGTGACCCGACCATTTTTTTACCCGATCATAAAAATATGCCTTTTTAAGCATATTTCGCACTAAATATGATAGGCATGAACGTACAAAGATGAAATTTTAGACTGACGTCCCACGCCCACCCATAAAAAATCCGTGATTTAGGTGTGTTTTGTGATGTGAAATAAATGGAGGTAAACGATCAAATTTTCGATGTATCGTTAGTTAGTAGGAAGTAATTTGACAAAAATATGGCGTGCTCCGCCCACTTTGTTACGGTATAAATGTATATGTTTCCTCCTCCCATTTTAGGTCAGATTTAAATGGAATTTGTCACCCTTCTTTGATTTTAATGTATTTTGACAGAAATATGAAATGAATGTATGTAAACGATGAAATTTTCGATGCATTGTTAATTAGTAGGAAAAAACTTGGACAAAAAAATGTATTAAATATACTTCATTATATTTTGCTGGTGGGTATTAAAGATTCGACCAAGCCAAATATAAAATTCTTACTCGCTTTAATATATTTTTAACATTCCTATACATTTTTATTACATATTTCATTACATATGCAAATTAAACATGACTAAAGGAAGCATTTCTTTATGTTCTAACCCCTCACTGTTTTAGAACCTAGATTTTGTTTTTCTTTTTATTCTTCGTTCTATTTTCTTTTCAAACTCTATATAACAACTATTTGCTTGGAAATAATAGAAAATGTCAGCTGGGAATAAAATACCACAAAAAACGGTACAAAAGAAAAAAATTTTTCTAAACACAAAAAATATGCAAAAAAGATCAGAACTAAACAGCTATAACTTTATAAAAATATATAAAAACAACAATAATAATTGCAAAGTCATACAATTATTTACAATAGAAATGGAATAGAACTTAAACGAAAAACCACCATTTACTTAAGCTACAGAGGCTATCTGCTACAGACATCTTTCTAATAGACACCATCAAAATTGATGATATTGGGTTAATCATAGCGTTTGTAACATGTTAAGATAATCGTCTAAGTATCTAACATATATATAGTATGGGTCTTGTAAATCTCCAAAATCGATCTTACGATGGCCAACCGTCAATCTGACTATCTGTACAGAGATTACATCGCACGAGCTACAAAGGTAATATTTTGCTTAAGTAAGTGAAATGGACAAAATCCATTCTTAAATAAGGAAGTTTCGAAACCAAAACAGGTGGAAAATGGATTATTTTATTGCATATATATGTTACCTACGATCCTATAAAGAGGCATAGCGCTTCAACAATATATATGTTTAGGTTTCAAGATGAGCAGTGGATTAGATTACAGCATCTGATTCTGGTATCAGGCTGCTGGAGACAGAATTCTTATAACACGTTTATATAATGAGCAGTTTATTCCAAGTCAGACACCCTTGAATAGTTCGATCATCGATTCTATATATTTACGACATGATTAGAAAGATGTTTTCCTGAGAATTCTATAAAATCTGTCGGGAAACATGACAGTGACATCTTCTAACTTTAGTTTGTGCACCATGAAAGCCATTTTCCCAGAAGATTTATGATCAAAATCGGAAGTAGTTAAATGCTTCAACAGTTCAATAGAGAGCTCTATTTCTCAATTATAAACTTGGATGCGACCCTCCCACTTCTTCGCCTACTTTTCATATTATGTCATATTAAAATATATGGAATTTGCTTATTATTTCTTGTATCTAACTATATTTCTGCGAATATCTGTCCACCCTTAAAATCAGATCGGGACTAATGATGGATCTGCAGTCTGTAACATGTTAAAATATTCGTCCGCGACCCCCATTTGTATTTATATTCTATGTTCAGGAAGGATTCTAAGTCGATCAAATGATGTTAGTCCTCCTCTCTATCCTCAATCTGCTGAGAGCATGATATATATTGCTCCAGGGAAACTACAAGAGTAAAATTTGGCAAGAATGTTTATCTTAACGTTTGTTTGGTATTGAAATTTTGACTGCAGATATAAGGAAGTTATAAATCAAAAATTTATATACGAGACTTCCTTGGACTTTTTTATATGCTGTATAGACAGATTAGGTTCAAATATAAGGAAGTTATGAACCAAAAACTCATTAAAATAGGTCTTCTGCTAGGATTTGTTTATGGTGTGGTATTAAAGATTCGATCAGGTCGTATATACTACTTGTTTCTGAGTTACATAGGACCTTTGGATGATGTGTATCAAAAAATCGACCAAGTCTTATATGTTTTATATGTTCATTTCCTTCCTCAAACTCTCTCCACCACTTGGGTGATGATTACAAAAATAAAAAAAATCCATCCTTGCTTTAGAGAATTTGTCTGCTGTTAATAAAGTACCAGCAATTCATTTATAAAGTAATTGAAAATTGTAAATTTGTACATATTTATAAAGAGATAAATGAAATTCATGTACAATTTGTGCACTAGACACTAAAATCAATTCACTAAATATTTAAGTGGTGAAAGTAATTATGAAGATTGTTTGTTAGAAAAAGAATATAAATCTAAAGTGAACAATGAAAAGTGAATGTAAATTTCAGATAAATTTAACTATTAGGTTTTTTATTTTTCTTATTTAGTAAATTGTTTATTATTTAAGAGGATGTTTAAAAACAAGTACTAACTACGTTGAAAGAGATTGTCTGCCTACAATTTCTTTTTATACCCACCATCAAAACGTGGGTTTGTCATTCCGTTTGTAACATGGTAAAATATTAGTCCAATACTCTAACATGTATATATATTCTGGGTCCTGGTAAGATTCTAAGTCGATCTAGACATGTCTGTCTATTGAAAGCTGGATAGAGATCGCACGGGATGAGCTAAGAAGATGAAATTTGCCACAAATATCTTATTCTCTTATGTAAGGTTTGTTTGATATTGAAAATGGGCAGTATTGGATTATAAATGAGGAAGTTGTGGAAAAATGGGCGTGACTCCCCTATTTCTTCGTCCGCTCATAAAAATATACCTTTTTAAGCATATTTCGCACTAAATATGAAAGGGAAGAACGTACAAAGATGAAATTTTAGAATGACTATTGAAAAAATGGGAGTGCACCGCCCACCCACAAAAATTTGTGTTTTTGGTGTATTTTGAGATATAATATGTCTCAAATGTGAAATTAATGAAATTTTTAATGTATCATTAGTTAATAGGAAGAAACTTGGCAAAAATAAGGCATGCTCCGCCCACTTTTCCATACCTCTATAAAAATCTGTAATTTTTAGCATTTACATATCAAAAATATCTAACGGAAAACCGTACAAAGGTAAAATTTTACATATGACATTAGTATGTGCAAAGTATGTATTTCATCCTCCCATATTAAGTCAGATTAAAATATAAGAAATTTGTTACCCGCCCACCCACAAAAATACGTGATTTCGGTGTCAGAAATATGAAATCTTCAATGCATTTTTAATTAGAAAATATTTAATATATTTTGATGACGGGTATTAAAGATTCGGTTAAGCCGAATATAACATTCTAACTTGTTTTTTTTTTACTTAACGAGTTTAGAATGGAAATTATGATCAAATATTTTTGAAATTAATTTAAATTATTTGTTCTTTTAAATCACCATGATAAAACATTGTTAGTTATTACGTGTGTTAAATTATGATTCATGTTAAGATTATGAGTAGTAGATCCATTTGTCTTTTAAAAACAAAATACAGCTCTAATTGTGGAACCAATAGAGGACCTAATATAGAGAGATCTCTATATGGTATTAGTATTGAAAGAAAACTCCTTCGAAAAGGAAATCTGATATGAATAACAAGAGGAGAAAAGAAAAACCAATTTTGAAAATTTAAACATCCGGTAGAAAATGTACCAAATGTAGTGTTTTCCATTCTATATGGAAGATCCCACTCCTGGGGTTGGAGCTAATATTAGTCATATAGCAAAAAGGTGGGATAGAAGGGAAAAGATTTTATATTGGTATACGATTTAAAATCTGATAAATATTCTGACAAAATATAAAGAAATATCAAATCTTTAATATTAGTAAAAATTATATTAGTTACTACTTTTGAAATATATTGAATCGGTCCATAGTTCTACAACGCTATACAATACCAGCAAATAACTTCTAAAGCGAAACTCCTAACTTAATGGCATTTTAAAGATTATAAGAAAAACATAAAATCTGTAGGAGAAAATTTCGATATAAAGCAAATTTATTTAGCAAAGACGTTGTCTTGAATACCTTAGAGCGGAAAGTCCTTACGTCGGACTGAAGGCTGGAAATACGAAAAGACTTATTCAGAGAAACCTATATTTTATATTCTATAAAGTAAAACCTCTTAAACCCAGCAACATTATAGGACATTAGTTAAATACTATAGAGGACTTTAGTTTAAAATACAAGTTACGCTAAACAAAGTTTTCCGAACTTCAGGGCTTCAAACTTCTTGGTACTAAAAACACCGCCTTCGCCAAATTAATATATCTAGCCCTTCGCCAGTATATGAGATTTATTATCCAGTTTGTTAAGCCCTCTCATCGGCGGCATATAATGACTTTCTCTCTATAGTATTTAAGACATCCACTACGCGATCTAAAGCTCCTAATTTAAAGTTCATTCATACTGCTTGATAACAAAGGCAACTAATTATTATTTAATATCATTATTTCTAATTTTATACCCTAAGCCATCATAGATGGAGAGGGTATAATGCGGATGTTTGTAACATAGAGAAACAAAATCGAATATCCACTTTTAAGAATCTGAATCGATTAAACGATGTACGTCCGTCATTCCATACGTCTGGCGGCTGGTTGTCAGTCTTTGTAAAGCATTTGCTCAAAATACAGGTCGAAGTTTTAAAGCGAATGTCTTCAGACTTGGCACATATTTTTACTTTGATCCTAGTACATGATCTGTCCATTATTGCCGTAATGCAAATGTCTTCCCGCAATGCGGAGTAATGCACGTAACTTTTTTAAATATGCGTAAAATTTATTGAAATTAAGCACAACTAACTTCTTCCAGATTTCATTTCAATAGGTCCATTACTTCACCTACTCCCCATAGAAATAACTTCCGGAATTGAAATTTCATTCTTGTTTTGATTTGCTTAATTGGAAGTTAATCAAAATAATATTATATTATAATCGAGTGTTACAGAAGCTCTTGTTTATTTTAACGTTGAAAACTTTACAAAACTTGCTAATAATTCCCGTATTCTTGTTTTACATATAAAACTATATAAGCCAATTTGCTAAGAAGCAAAGAATATTTTTGTTAGCTTAATAATTTTATTAACTTTATGGATTTATTCAAGAATAAAAAAATAGAAGAGAATGTAAAACTTTCAAAGTTCAAAATTAGGCTGATCTGTGAATACACTCACAATTAATTAATCTCTTGAAAGTTTGCTAAAATAAATTAAATATGCCAAAAATAATTTATAACATATAATAATTAAGTTTTGTAAATATGTTGTTATATATTGATTGATGCTTTTTTTCATAATCACGCTTGGAATTGTTTGCTTTAATTAGATTTTTTTTTTCTTTTTCAAAATCCAATTCATAACTTGACCAAAAAGAATGAAAATATAAGAAAGTAAGTTAATTTAGCTTAGAAGATCAAGGGGCAAAATTAAGGCATCAACAATGCAAAATATTTTATTAATGTTTATGGGCTAAATATCTACGATCGAATTTGAATATTATAATTTGCTATAAGATTTGACTTTAGCCATAAATGAAAGTTTAAAAGAAACGTTGAAATATTTATGTAATAAGAAAATATGCACAGAAAAATTTATGATTGGATTTGATTTTTGAATCTATTTTTCTAGTGCGGAACTTAAATTTATTAGAAAATAAGTTAGAGTGTTATAGAAGGTCAAGACCTACCATATTTTACTCTACATCACATCGTGCATTGCGAAATAATATCCTTCTCTATGATCAATTTTAACAAAATTTGTAATAAAAATTGTAGTATGTGCCAAATTTCTTAAAGATATTATCGAAATCGTAGCCGTACTCATATATTTAATAGATTTACGACCTTAAACTTGGTTAACATTTGTATGGAAGCTATACGAAGTAATGAACCGATTCAAATGAAATATATATATTGAGATCTATATGGAACTTATATAAACCGAATTTCATTACATTACCCAAATATTTAAACCACATTCCGGGAAGGACATTTGTATGAGGGCTAATTGAAATACAGAACCGATCATGATCAATTTCTGCAGATTTCGAACCTATATAAAAATACCAATATGTGCCAAATTTCATGAGGATATCACTGAAATTCTGACCGTACCATTATATATTTAATAGCATTACACCCTTAAACCCCAAAATTTGGATAATATTTGTATGAGAGCTAAACGAAATACTGAACCAAATCAAATGAAATATGGCATATATATTGAGATCTCTATGGAACTTAAATAAACCAAATTTCTACTGCATTACCTACATATTTAAATAATTTATGAACATTTAACCAGATTACGGGTAGGACATTTGTATGGGGACTGGGTGAAATCAATCAATCAATTCCAACTGATTTCGTAGCTATATAAAAAGAGTAAAATGTTCCAAATTTCTGTAAGATATCACTGAAATTCTGATCGTACCCACACATTTAGTAGCTTTACGCCCTTTAACCTCAAAATTTGGTTAATGAACCGATTCAAATGAAAATCAACTCATATTTTTATGTAACTTAAATAAATCAAATTTCATTACATTACCCATATATTTAAATGATTCATGGGCTTTATAAAATATCTAGAAAAGTAAGACCTGTATTATGATTACAACATTTACATGGACAGACAGTCTGGATATTGTTAAATTGACTCAGGAAGTGATTCTGATACTTAAAGGGTGTCCGATCTTTTTTTTTCGATTTTGCACAAACTTATTAAACTCTCTCCCCCTTTGGTGGTGTAGGATATAATTAATATTTCATTTCATACGCTTTAAGTATCAAAAAAAGAACATAATCCTATTTAAAAATAAATGAATTTCCAATTTAATAAGCTTAATAATGTTATCATATTGTTAACTTACCATGTATAACATTAACCAATTATGCGGAAATACTGCCAGTCTTGTTTTTTTTATCCTGTTTAACTTTTAAAATGCAGACTTGTTAGGCTCTTGGCTGTTAGATGTTCTTTTCAAGGAAACAAGTATTTTTTTCAATATGTAACAAAATCACTGCTTTATATTACACTTTTTTCTGTTAAACAATGAAATAAATTTTTGTATTATTATCTTTTACATAGGGATATGTCTACTATTATTTTAGACGTATTTAATATACGTTATGATATAAAAAAGATTCAATTTTATTTTTACTTTAACTTTTATATGCTAGAAAAACTAATATAAATTTGAGTGCACAAATATTAATATACTAATACAAATGCACAATTTATTATCCTTCTACTTTTCTTTCATTTATTTTCCCTTCGTTTTTGCATAAAATCTAAGTGCGTGTGTGTGTGTAAGTTTGTTGGAGTTTAAAATTTACTCTCAAAATATTCGCACACAAATGTATATAGAGAGAATTAAACAAAAAAATACCGAAAGCAGTTTCAGTTAGTTAGGTTGGCAGTTTGAATTATTTTTGTATTTATATCCATATTAGTACAGCACCCTACATCATGTGGAATTACAGTGATATTGAAGATTTTTTCTAATGTATCATGAAAATCACTTGCAAAAATTGTAGCATTTTGGTTCAAAACTTCAAAAATAATAAAAAAGAAATGAAAAGAAACAACTCAACTAGATGTTAACTAGAACAGAATTAGAACTGAAGTAAACCAGAATTGAATCTGAACAGAACTAGAATTGAACTAGAACTGAACTAGAACTCAAATAGAACT
>JACGTJ010001786.1:16952-27075 GCA_014858695.1 Chrysomya rufifacies | reverse complement strand
CAAGCATTTACTATCGAAAATTACTCCTAAAAGTAGCTTCAAGTTGTTACTGAGAGTCTAATTTTCTATCATTTTCTGTTCGGGAAGAAATGTGCCTCGTTTCGATAGTTTTTAAATGACACCCTTTAGTGCAGTTTTTGAGTGTCGATTTAGTGATATTTGGAAGTTTTAAAAGGGAAATCGGGAGAATAACCGAAATCTTTTATTTAATTGTGATTAGAAATTGTTATTTATTTAAAATGCAACAATCAAATTAGTGGTTAATTTTATATATTTTTTATGGATTTATACATTATTATACAACATATTTTGTTAATGTTTAACTTGTAACAATATTGTTAATTATTATTATTTTTTTTTAATAACACTAAAAACATAACTTCACTTTCTAAAGTTATACATTCACAGAGTAAGATTTTATAATTCTCTTTGTTTTGTTTTCACTCTCAAATGTAAGCTATCATTCTAGATTAGATTTTTAGATCATAGATACTAGTTGATTTGTTATTATAAATTTTAGAGTCTTTTATATATCAACATAAAGAGGTTACTAAATGGACAGTTTTTCGATACTTTTATCACCAATCATCTTCCAAATGCTGGCAGGGTTTACTTTTAAAATTGTCATTGGAATCAGTACCAAAAAGTTGTTGAAAATATTTACATATACGTATGTCAAATTTCAAATTAACTCGTCATATTTATTGTTTTTAATTTCTCATAAACTGAAGATTTATTACAGAAAATATATCGGATTTTTTTTTTTAATGAAATTTACAAATTAAGACAAGTTTAGTCGCGTAAGTCCAACTATATGATAAGCTTTACCATTATATGGGTCTATATGAAGTAATGTACGCATTATGACAAATTTCTATCTATATGCTTTGTGTTTATATTAAATTAATAACTTATGGCAAATTTCATTAAAATATCTATAAAACTAGAACTTTCCTATAATCTAACATTTTGTGCTGTTAAACTCTTCTTCAGACGGTTGATTTCTATGGGGGTTAGATAAAATCACAAAACGATTAGAATGAAATTTGGAACAAAAGTAGCATTTGCAAAGTTTTATTAAGTTATATAAATATTCAAGCGAGTTATGTACTTAAATCCACATTGCGGACGTGCATATTTCATAAAAATATCTCCAAAACTGCGACTTGCGTACAAATTGCAAGTTTTAAAGCTATCCAGCTAGACCGACCTCGATATAACGACTCAGAAAGTGATTCTCAGTTGATTGTTATACTATTTGTTGGATATCCAAAGGTTTTTTTCTGTGCGCTACAAATATCGGCACAAAACCATTATATACTCTCCACCTATGGTGGTGTAGGGTATAAATATTCTTAATAATGCTCATAAAATTTGTTTTATAAAAACACTTTTACGTTGTTTACGTTTTATTCATTTATTTATTTGAATTTAAAATCTTTTTGTTTTTAACTTTTGTAAATTCTTAGAAATGCGTGTATATTCGTCATGAGTAAAGAATGTTGTTGTTTTGTAGCTAAAAACAATTGGATGAACGTCAAATCAATTTAAATAAACTGTTCGCAAATAGTTAATGGTTAAAATGCATACATATATCAGCTTACAGCGACGGCTAAAATATGAGAACTAATTTTCAATTTGCTAGTCATTAATTTTTTTGAAATTTTTCGAAAAACGTTTTAAAAAATGATTTTAATTTTTTAGGAGCAATTTTCGAAAAATTCCCTTTAAAAAATGTACTTTATTTTAAATTTCCTATAAAAAGTAAAATTTCAAAAAATTTTTTGTAAAAAGTAAATTCTCGAAATTTTTTTTATAAAAAGAAAATTTTCGAAAATTTTTCTATAAAAAATTAATTTTTCTATAACGCGTAAAATATTCAAAAGAAATTTTGTTAAAAAAAATAAATTTCCAAAGAAATTTTCAGGAAAAAGTAATTTTTGAAAATAAAGTAAATTTTGAAAATTTTGTACCTTTTTATTTTTAATTTAATTAAAATATAAAAAATATACTTTATGGCGATTTTATGCCATAGTATGTGTACGATACTATAACTAAATTCGTTTGAATGTGGAAAAACTATTTAAAGGAATTTCTGTAGGCGTTTTTTTATGTTTTATTTTATTTTTTTATTTAAAGAGGAAGAATAAAAATATCATGATGAATAATCGTTTTGCGAATGGCCAATTAAATGACTGGATAAAGTAATAAAAAGCTAGAAGAAATGATACAAATGAAAATAAAATCCCGGTAAAACTAAAACATAAAAGAAGAAATGCAAAAAACAGGCCATAGACATGATAACGACCATAGCGGGCTGATCAGGAAACCAACGACCGACCTTATCACTTCTCGTCTACTATGTTGACGAATGTGAAGAACAAAGAAATGGCAAAAAAAAATAAAAAAAACTTGTTGATCATTTCAAATCAACAACATAAAAAAACGTTGACAATCAAAACAAAAAAAGAAAAACAATATTTAGTCCCAAAAAAGCTCTACCGAAAAAATAGGGGCTTGATTTCTTTACGTTGTAATTAAGATGATGATTACATAGTTAGTTTACAAAAACAACACATACATAGAAAAATTTAGTAAGAAAAAAAATTATAAAATGTTCTACTCAATTGTTGTGTTTAGCATATCATTGTCACAGCAACAACAATATCCACATCATCGACATTCGATATAGCAGCAGAATCCATTACCACTACTATTGAAAAACAAAAATGAAGCAGCTGATATTAAATCAAGTTTTGTTTTAAAAAGCAGCAGAGCAAAAAAAAATACAACAAAATAAAAACAAAAAATCAACTGGTGTTAAAATCTTATTCATACACACACATAATAAAAAAAAAGAACCCTGTCCACAAAAACAAAACACTAGACAGAATAACAGAGAAAAACAACAAAAATGCGAAAAAAAATTATCTTCATGGGGAATAAAAATAAATACATATTAAAAATGTTTAAAATAACTCAGAAAATTTTTTCCTACATCTCTTTAATCATTGAGATATAATTTTACTTTGAGTTTTTTTAGTTGTTGGCTTCTTCGTTCCCTTTGTATATATTGTTGTTGTTGTTGTACATTTACTTATATACAAACACTTTCTTCTTAGAATTTGCAAAAATTCCAAGAAATTTTAGCATAGAAAAGCTGGTTTAAAAGAAAAATATAAATTAACAACTTTGCAAATAAAGATGACAAAATAATAAAAGAAATACTAAAAACATACCCAGCAAACACAAAAGTTTAAGAACAATTTTGCAAATATTTGACAAAAAATGTTTTTTTTTAAGAATGTAATAATATGTTACGAAATTAAGAATCAAAAATTGTAACTACATTTGTTTGGATTATAAGTGAAGATTTATATAGTATGTTAGCGATGTACCGGATAAATTAGAAAGACGAAACTTGGCTCAAATTTTTCTCTTATTTGGGAATTGTTTACATTTGTTTTAGCATATACACATTTTCCAGATACATTTAAGTTTTTTACATTATTCCTAAAATGGATCTAAATGGAGAATAATTTCAGTATAAAATTACAACAAATTCAAAATTGTTGTATATATATATTATATTTATATATATTTTTATTAGAGCATGTAACATCAGTTTTTATTCCTTCCACGTTGTGTATCAATATTCAATTTATATTTCTCTTATGAAATATAAATATAAATTTATTTTTTCTTAAGTTTACAAAGATTTTTGAGTTTTTATTTTATGTTTGAGAATAATTTGACTTATATAACATTTTATATCATATTAAGGACAAATTTCATTTTAAACGTTCTTTTTCTGAATTGATATTCTAACTTAAAAGTTAAAATTTTATCAACATTTAAAATAAGCTTAAAGATTTGATTTCAAATCAAAGAATTGTTTGCTGGGCTATTTAAATACAAAAGAAAGCATGGCAACGTAAGAAATTTGTAATTGTAATAAATACAAATATAAATAAAAGAATTTCCTAACAACCAAATGCTATGGGCGATTTGATAAAGTAACTTGCAGCTACACAATTCATCACCAACTTATTTCAAAATTTTCTCATTTCTGTTTTGTTTAAACAATTAAAGCTTCTAAAGAGTAATTTTGAAACAGTAGTTTTAAAATTTAAATAAAACGAAATTTAAAATAAATAATAAGTTTTTGGAAATTCACTTTTTCTGGGAAATTGAAATATCTGTAAAAAAAATATCTGTAAAATATAATTTTGAAACAGTAGTTTTGAAATTTAAAATAAAATAAAAATAATAAGTTTTTGGAAATTCACTTTTTCGGGAAATTGAAATATCTGTAAAATATATTCTACATATATATAGATTGTTGTTTAATTAGAATTAAATTTTGAATTTTGAATTTCAAATTTAAATTTGTTGACAATTAGTTTAACCAAAAAATTATATCAGAATTATTGATCGTATATTTTTGTAATCATCACGTTCTTCTGTTTCATGTTTATGACATGCTATGAACTAACTTCACGTTTTGATTAATTAATGCGAATATTTTTTTTTAATTTTTGGTATTCATTGTATGATATATTTGTCAACTTTTCCATCCCTGATTTTTATTAATGAATAAATATAAAATTCTTATACATAGAATATAACAGCAACACTGTTTCTATATACGATAACTTACGTTAATGTTACATTTTTACTTTTACGTTAACGGTTGAGTAATGCAACTTCAATTCTTTAGACATATTTTAAATCATAAATTTACACGAACTTATCAATCAGACAAAAATATTCAAATCAAATTACTTATAGCAGAAATAAAGTGAGTTTTTTTTTCAAAATTTTCCATACAAACACAAATTATATTAAAATTACATTTTATAACTTGGTAATGGGTAGTCAAGTGAACATAAATTTTGTAAAAAAATAACTTTTCATAAAAGTATGTTAAAAAAGTAAAATGTTAATTTCATTTAAGAAACAGAACAAAGTGTTATATTTTAGGTTTAAAAACCTCTAAATGAATTATTTAATATTATATTGATTACATATGTTTATGTATAATTTTATTACAACATTTTCTACTTAATAAAAGTATGTTAATCTTTAAAAAAAATCTGTAAATAGTTTGTTGTTCTGCTCTCTCTCTCTCTCTCTCTCTCTGAAAAACGGGTATTACAATTTCAACATAGGTTTCATCTGTTTGTTATTGTTTTTAATTAAATTTTCTAGTTGTCCTCTATAATATTTAACAAATAATAATAAAAACAAAATCTTTAAAAAATAATAAGTTATATGACTGACTGACTAACAAATATAAAGGTATTTTTGGGGGAAAAAATTGCTTAGTCATTGTTTGTTACCATTTATATCTCGATGAACACGTTTTCCTGAGCGTTTTTGCTTCTCTTTTACTCTTTTTAAATCAACCTTCAACATTAGCCACAGTTTTATGTCATTAAAGTTTGTTTTAATGATGATGATGTCGGTGACGATGTTGCAGACGTATACAAAATACTGTATTATTGTATTGTACATTATTAACGTATAGTATCTAATTAGCCTAATTCTAATATTTTATTGTTTGAATTTTGTTTATCTTTTGATTATTAACCGCTCTGCTCAAAGAATATTTCCGGAAAATTTAAACATCTGTTAAAAATTATGATAAAAATGATGTTACCAGGAGATCTAAAAAAATTATTTACAATTTAATAAAAAAATGTTTTTGGTAATTAGAAATTTTGTTATGATACTAGCAAAACTAAACGGGACTGGTTTGTTTACTCCAGGTACTCAAGAAATTGCAAATGTAGGTATTTTTTAATGAAAAATTCTAAAATCGAAGTAACAGGTTCATTCGGAGATTAAAGCCGTTATCAAGATGTAAATAAAAATTGGTTTTACAAGGGTTTGCTGGGGAATTAGATGGTTTGAATTTCTTTTTATGGCTCTCTGCTAAAACCGAATTATTTAGAACCAAAAAAAAAGTTTCCAAATGAAAAAAAAATGTTGATTTATATAAGAGCGTGAAGACAAATAAATAAAACTTAGAAAGTTTTTTGCCATAATTTATTACAAGGGAAGTTAGCCCCCAAATGAAGAGTAAAATTCTCTTATCTGGCAACAATGTTTACATGATTTATAAGTGATAGTGAGAGCAAATAAATTGAAAATAAAATAACAAGATTTTATCCACTAAATATTAAACGTTAAGACTATTACAATATTACTATAATTTATTACTTTAAACTATATAATTGTTATTTCTTATTAATTAATTTCAGAATTTTATTATATGATTAAAAAATGACTTCGCCGGAAGAGCGTATAACAGCACATGGTGAGTATTATTAATGTTTAATTAAATTTATATATTTACTTATAATTTTAGTATTCTAATCGAATAAAAGGATATTATATTTAAATTGGTCCAATTTTTAATCATAAATTGAGTATACTATTCGATTGTGATGAAATTTTATGTTTTAAGATAATAGGCTCAATTGATTTCGGTATAAGAACTATAAACATTTTCAATAGATTCTGATCAGTATAGAATTTCACCAAGTCCCGGAATAAGTATGTAAAGGCATAGCATTGTTAAAATTTGAAGTCATATTATATATGTGGCCTTCAATGAAACAAATATTTTATTGCTATTATTACTGTTGAATGTTACTCCTTGATAATTAGTTTACCAAAGTAACATTTTAAAAGAAAAAAATCTAATTAAATTTTTATTTACTTTATTATATACCAAGAAAACTTTCTATGTAACAAACAATTTGTTTGTAAATTTGATATCAATATACAATATTTATCCATTATTTGGTTTAATTTTTAATGTATATAAAGAAATAATGAATAAAAAAGAATAACATTAAAATGGATTTAGATACAGAATTGTAGTTGTTGGTTATCCTAAGTAAACAGGAAGGAAATATATAAATACATTTTTTATTGTTTGAATCACATTATTAAAATAATAATGAAATAATAACAAAATACAATAAAAAACGTAGTATAGTATAATAATAAGAGAATAAAATAATAGTATATTGTAAATGACAGAGTCTAAAAAAATAAGACTTAAATTCAAAACATACTATAGAACCATATAAAATAGTAACATTAATACCTGTTTTAACGACACTAAATGTTTTTTAGCATAAATAGATTTCAAATACTTATTGTTGTTTTAAATATTTTTTCATATTAATTGAATTTAAAAACTAAACTCTAGTCGTTTACTTCTATTTAGTGTTAAATTTTGAGTTACTTTTTCCAAGAGAAAATTCTTGGATTACCGGGAAATTTAAAAAGCAAAAAAGATTTCCAGGAGCTAAAATCGGAAAAAGATAAACAGTAGTTAAAAACACAATTCTGGCTGTACAGATTAGTTATTCTCAGAAAGCTTATGGGTAGCATCAATCTGTCCAATATGTATACCGATTATTCTCGTAACTCGTTTAATTTTACATTTCATTAAAATATAGTATATTCTGAAATATAAGATGACTATTAGATATGATATCTTAAAAAAAAAAGATTTAAAATTAACGTTGTTGTAATACATTAATATTAAATCTTTTTAAGCGTTAGACATAGGCATTAGGGTTTCTAATTGTATATAAATGTTTATATAAAAAACATTTTAGAAAATATATAATATACCTTTTTTGTATATATAGTAGTTTAATATACTATAGTAGGAGTAGTAGTGTTGTAGTAGCAATATTATAAAATATTTAGATATAAATATATTTTGTTGTTGTATATAATCGTACATGTTGTATATAAGTACATAACAAAACAAAAGTACAAACAAACAGCTAACAACCAACATTCGTTTATTGATTTTTGGTCTATTTTTAGAAATTACTTGCCTTCAGAAAGCACTTGAAAGCCATGAAAATAATAAAATATATTTTTCTTCGTTTCTTGCTTTCTTTCATTTTTTCTAATGTACGTTTCGTATTTTTCCATCCATTCCCCAACTTCCCCAAAAGTTTTTCGTTTATTTTTCTCTTATATTCTCTTTGCATTCTGTCGACTTTATTATCGTGCTACGAATACCATAGCTTTGCCAGTTTGCCACCCACCTCCCTATCACTTACTCACTATTGTAGTCAGTAGTTGTAGTCCTACCAAATCTTCCCCTCAAAAAGGTTTGTTGGAATCTATGAGCAACTGATTGTTAAATTTTCTTCTCTTTTTATACACATATACTTTAATGGCCTTTGTAGCAGGTTAAGGTAGTTTTCTGTGTCTTTGTCAGTCAAAATGTCTGTCATTTATTCTTTATATCATTTAGGCTGTTGGCCTGGTAAAGAAAATATTTTCAATGTTAGGTTAATGTTACAATTGTTGTTGTTGTCTTTCGTGTCTTAATACTAATTCATCATTATTGTCTTCGTCTTCTTAATATTTATTGTTTGTAACAAAAAAAGACTTATAAACTTATAAAGTTTTTCGGTTTTTTTTTGAAAAGAATTAGGTATGAGTGTCAGTAATATGAAGGGATTTTTTCCGAAAAATAATTATTGCTAAATAATAAATAAGGATTGCGTACAAAATATACAGTGTCATAAAAATCTGTTCATTAAATTATACTAATGCAACTTTTTATACCCTACAACACCGCAGATGGAGAGAATTGATTATGTTTTTGTGGATTTTTGTGAACATGAAGAAAAAAATGTATGAAATATACCGTTCGAATTAGAATCACTTTCTGAGTCGATTTAACAATGTCCGTGCGCCCGCCTGTACAACTGGCTTGCTGTCCTAGATAATCTTGTACAAACTCTTCAGCTCGGAATTCTAAAGCTATTGACTGGAAATTTGACCCATATACATAATTGGCACAAACAAGCCTATTAAAATACATACAAATGACCATTCAGAATATGGCTCTAACTGCATAAAATGCTTATATATTATAATTCGAAGTTTTAGAGATATTTTTCCAAAGATCGGCTATATTGACACAAAGAAAAAACCTACATATAGCTATGAATTTATAACTATGGTCCAGTACTGCCGGTTTTAGTTAGAAATTGTAAGATAAAAAACAATTTCTTAAATATATGCACGATTTTTCAACGTATGTACAAATATGTAAATTATATTAAGAAAAAAAAAATCACTAGAAAGTTTTCAGTGTTTCACAAAAAATTTGCGTTTGTTCTACAAAACATATCGCGATGTTGTTTTGGGAATGTAATAAAATGTATGAACGTGTTCAAGTTTTTTACAAAAAGTTTAGATTTAAAGAAAATATATGTGATTTTGAAAATCGAAGATCTTAATAAATCTACCTTTGATTAAAATTATATGATAAGAATGAAGTTTTTCTTGCAGATTTTCGAAATATAAATGAAATAGTTTAGAAGAAAAAGTTTTCACTTGAAAAAAATTATAACTCGAAAGCTAACATCAATTCGAAAAAAACATAATTTTTCCCATCTAGATTTTTATTTAATTAAATTTCGGCATCTTCTTTAAGCTTTTAATGGATATTATTAAAAAAAAATTTAATGTTATGTCTTATAGCTTTATATTTACTATTTTTCTGTATTCAAAGAAATGAAAATTACATTTCCAATAAATAATTTTTCTGAATTCTAATAAAATCTACATACAATATTTAAGAAGCCTTCAAATAAATGTCCTTCAATTCAGCAGACATTCTTTTAATTTCATATTAAATTTGTTTTATTTTTTCTTCTATTATTTATACGTATATAAATTATTAATTTATCTAAAAACATTGGTTATTTTATTATTTTAGTGTATTAAATTTTGATGGATGGTTAGAAAAAAAGGGATCTAAAATATATATTATTTGTACATACATGTTTGTTTATATGTATAACTGTATATATGTAACATTACATAATATACTTATATTTATATAAATTATGTTCATACATATGGGTAATAGGCTGGAGTTAAAAAAAGAGTCTTTTTGTTTAAATTTGAAATCTGCTGTTTCGACGACCGTTATATTTCAGAAAAGTTCCAGTTTCCTAAGACGTCATCTAGGTCTGCAGTATCAACTCTGAAGTTTATATTATTTTTAAAACGTTATTTATCAAATGCAATTTTTGTTAAAAAAAAAAAAAAAAAAAAAAAAAAA
>JACGTJ010001778.1:0-17983 GCA_014858695.1 Chrysomya rufifacies | reverse complement strand
AAAAAACATGAAATTGCTTTCAATTGAATAAAGAGCTTATGAACCAAAACTAGAACGGAACAAAAAAAAAACTCTAGAACTGAATTAGATCTAAACAAGAACTAAACTATAATTGAACTAGAACTAAACTTCCAGTTAAATTTTTACATGAAAAAAAAAATTGCTTATATCTTGGTTAAATAAACAGATATAGCGAAAATAGTTTAAATCTGTAATCAATAATATTTTGTATCCAAAACTTGATTTTTATATGAAAAACATAAAATTGCTTAAATAAAATGATGGAGTGAAAATAGTTCAAATTTGTAAACACTTAAATAAAAATTACATTATAGCTTAATTTAATACATAGGTATACCTTCAGCCTTTTAGTTTTGTAATGTATGTTTAAATTTGTTGGTTTATTTTCCACTCATTTTTTTTTTTTCAAAAATTTTCTTTTGTATAATTCAATTACTAATGAAGGTTAAATTAGTTTGTGGAATATATAATATATCTACCTATATATCAAAGTGGAAATTATTTGTAAAATCTTTCTATAATAAAAGGTCATTTTATTAAATAAAAAGTTCAATGACAAAATTATTTATTGCACAAAAAATACAATAATTGTCATTATACAATAATATAATAATGGTCTACTACTATTTATGAGACAAAACTATTTAAGGAGATTTATATTAGAATGTATCTATGGCGCACATTTATTTTCAACAAAGTTTGTAAATAATGTCATTTTGTATACGATTACATTACATATATGAAAAGAAATGAGGAAATTGGTGAAAAAATTTTAAAATTCCTATGATATATAGTATTGACAATTGATCTAATTAAAATGGAAAATATTGTAAGATTTAGAGAAGGTCATAGAAATGGAAAGCAAATAGTTTAACCTCTAAATACAATAAAGCCCCTACTGAATTCTAAATGCATTATTCCATTCCAATTATTTTGTAAAGCGAATAAAATAGTGCTTAACATTAAACTGAAAAAGAGCACAACTAACACTGAAAAGAACTAGAAGAGAACTTAAAAAGGAGTATTAAAACTGAGTTCGAATCGAACTGAATAAAAAACAAATTAGAATAGAATTAAAAATGAATTAAAAAACTTAACAAGAACTAGATAAATCGACTAAAATTTAATTAGAAATGAAATAGAAATTAACTAAAACTTATTTAGAATTGAATTAGAAGTAAATTAATGTAATAAGAACTAAATTTGAACTTAAATTGAATTAGAACTAAACAATTGAACAGAAAAAGGTAGCATAAATATTAGAGTTCGACCGAGCATTCAGTTTTGGATTAGGCAAAATATATGTTTTAGCCACTATTCGGTATTTGACAAAATTTTGGCTGAAAATCGAAACACTAAAATTTTTAATAATTGAACAACAATCTGTTTTAAGTCACATGGAATAAAAATTATTAAAAATATGCTTAGATAGCTTTTACGACCATAAATTTGTCGAAAAATATTGCATCAGAGCCTATGGTAATACAAATAATTAATATGTTGAGATCTAAAATGGACAAAGGTAAACGCTAAGTAAACTATTAAAAGAATCTCGAAATATAAAATTTCGATTTTTAAAACCAAATATTGAAGCGAAACACATCTTCAAGAAATCAAATTTTAAACATTAAACACCTAAAGATATGCTGCAAACATTTTTAAAATAGAAAAAAGTGAAAATAAAAATACCTAAAATTGAAAGCCTTTACAAAAAAATTAAAAATATTTGTAATGATTATTATGAACGTAAAAAAATAAAAATAGTTTAGTCTGAAAATATTATTATTAAAAAACAATGTTTTTTGTAACTGAAATAGCTGCATTTTTAATTAACGCAAATTCTAAGAATTGGTCAAAACATTTTTTCTACATTTCGAATGTTAACAAAAACGGGTTAATAAGATTTAGATAAAAGAAAGGGCTAAGTTGGCATCACTGAGGATTTTTACTAATAGTCCTACATACAAATTGCTATAGTTGTTGTTTTTGCTATTTCAGTTGTTGTTGGTGCTTGTGGTGCTGCTGTTGCTGTCGTTTCTTATTGTTTTTGTTGTTGTTGCTATTTATTTTTCTTTATTTTCTTCATCATAATCATCAATAAAATACAACACATATGGATAAAAAAGAAACTATGAAAAATAAATTGCAAAAGAAAAAAATAACAGCAACAACAATCAGTGAAAAAAAATGACAGCAAAAGACATACAATACATAGCAACAAACATACATACACTTACTCGCAAATTATGTACTATATGCAGACAGACTGACAAACTTAAGGACGGACATACCAACTGACTAAACCAAACGTTCATATGTATGTCGAATGAATGTATTAAAAAAAAGACTGTGTAAATGGCAAAATAAAGATTTTTAAACAATTACTCACTCACCTCAAATAGTAGCGGATGAAAAAGTAAATCACTGGCATTTGGCCTCTCGGCTGGATTTCTCCGCAAGCACTTAAATATTAAATCCCTTTGTAGATCATGTTCCAGACTATTTATAGTCCTTAGTATTGTCTCTTCATTGATGGTAGACGATGTTTCACCAGCACTATTTTGAATTTCGAGGGCGGCCATCTCAAGGGCACACATGCCGAACGCATATATATCGACAGCGGCAGTTAATTGTTCGGCAGCACCATATTCCGGAGCCATAAAATGTTGAGCAGCCTGTTCGATATCCTTGTGCTGCTGATGACGTACACTATAGTGAACGGCATCGGGTACAACGGTACCGATTTTAACGAGACCGTTGTGTTGGATGAAAATGCTATCACAGGTTAGGTTGCCGTGGATGATGGGCGGTGTGCAGGAATGCAAATAACTGAGCGCAGACAAAATCTGTGTGCACCAACGGCGCCAGGCTTCTAAGGGAAGGCGTTTGGCGTTACGTTTGGTACGTTTAAGGAACTGTTTCAGAGAACCAGACGACATAAATTCTGTTATAAAGATAACACGCGGCCGGTCGGGATGCTGAATGTCGGTCCAATAGCGATGGAACTTGACAATATTTTGATGGTCCAATTGTAGAAGATTGTCAAAAACTTGACGCATTTTGTCTTCCTGCGACTTAAGCTCCTGTAGACTGGCATATTGCACCTCATTCCAGACGACTTCTACACCCTCCTCGGTGTCCATAGCCAGATGGACACAATCGATTCCGGGTACATCACGTTGATCGACTTCCTCGCGACGTTTTAACCATCTCCCACAGGGGGACTCTTCCAAAATTTCACTTTCATCTTCCGAATCGTCACCCGACTCGCGCGGTGAAGAATCAGCTGCCATATTGAGGGCATCTGCTGATGAACTAGAACCAGCCACCATAGCAATTGTAGATGTTGTTGTCGCCGTACCTCCACCACCACCTCCAGTTATTATCTGTGGTGGTGTGTGTTGCTGTTGATGAAGTTGCTGCTGTTGCTGTTGATGCTGTAAATGTTGTGATGAACTTCCACCACTGCTACCGGCACCGCTTCCATTACCGCCGCCATTGCCACCATTACTGCCCCCGCTGCCACCGCCAACACCGACATTATTGCCGGCTTGTGCTTGCTGATTACCGGACATTGACAGCTGAGTGGCTGCGTCAAACGCCTCCACTAGCAATATGTCTCTGTGTCTGTGTGTGTATTTGTGGTTATTTGCAAACTAAGCCGGTGTCGTGTCGACTGCTCCCTCTGCTTAGTCAGTTGTATATATATTGTTATTTGCCAATTGTGTGGTGCTATCTAACTATCTATGTGGTGATAGTAGTTGATTCGTTTAAATTTTCAATAATTGTTTATTTTATTTATCTATTTTTCCACTATGCCTGGCCTTGATTTGAGGCTTTTCTATTCGGTTTTATTTGTGTTTTTTCTTTTCTATTATGTTTTTGTATTTAAGTTTAGTGGCTGCAGATTGTTAGTTAGTGTATGTGCCTTTTGTCTACTACTAAGTCTCTCCAGAACAGCCTCTGTCTGGTTGCAGTCGGTTTGTTAGTCAGCCAGCCAACTAGTGCTTTATTTGATTTTTCTCGTTTTATTATTTTTATTTATTTTATTATTATTCTTTATAGTTTTATTTTCTTCGTTTGCTCGTTGATCGTTTATATGTTTTTCGCGTTTTTAATCTCTTCCTTAATTTTGTTGTTTTTGCTGTTTTTATTGTAGTTGTTGCTTTTTCTGTCTTTAAGGCGTATGAGTGTTTTTTCTTTATTTTATTTTTTGCTTTTACTTTTTTTGACTTTTTATATATTTTTTTTTTACTTTTTTTCGTACTTTTCACTTGTCTTTGCAGTCGTTGTTTTTCGTATATTTCTATATTGAAATAATTCGCTTGAATTTCTTGGTTTTCGAACACTATTTAAATTGAAGTTAAAAAGTAATTAATTAATTAACCGATACATTAATTAATAAATCTTCATTACGAATTTTTTCCAAAAAAAATTTATAGAAATGAAAATCAATTTATTATTGACTTCAGTGTCACCAAGTTTGCAAAAATTATTCACGAAAAAAAACATTGACAGAGAAAATATTTAAGGTTACCAGAACAAATGTCATTTAATTCCCCAAAAAGGGAAGTTTAATATGAACATAAATTTCCAATTTGAAAAAGAAGTATAACTTAAGGAAATTAAAAAAAAATTAATTTTGACAATATAGCAATATGAGACAGATTACAAACGATTTTTATTATGTCTAATAGATCTTGTAACGCTTAATTGGTGTAAACTTTTACAATATATATTACGATAAACTTATCAAAATGACTTCTGAATTGTGAAATATAAATAGTAAATAAATTAAACATAATATATAATATATAAAATAGTTCTTTGAAGATTTGAATAGAAAATTTCTGTTTACAAAAAAATATTTTAGTTCAGATTGACGATAAATCGTAGTGTTGAGCAAAACGTCAGATTTATCTGAACGTATCTTTCTACAAACTATTTAAATCGTAAACAAACCGTTCAATAATGCTACGAAAATAACATATGTGATGATAGAATAACTTTTTAATTGGAGACACCATATTTAAATTGGTCGTAAGTAATGTTAAACATTTTTTACCGATAACCCTTGCTCAGAAATGCCCATCTTTTACAATATCCCCAAATTTTTCATAAATGTGGTACCACCGCATGTAGAGAATGTCAAATTTAGGAGAAAGTTGCCACATTATTTATTATGAAGGTCATGGTTGATTTTTTTACGAAAGTAATGCCAAGTTAAAATAATATCAGCTGTCAAAGACATTTAATTTTTTTGTGGCTGCCGGCTTTGATTTTTTCGTTTTGTGGGAAATTATAATTTTGTATAAATTTTATATTTTATTAAAATAATAAAGTTAAAAAACATTTATTTACAATGGATCCCATATTGGGTCGTTCACAATTTCTAAGTGAGACGGTAAATTTGTTTACAGATGAAAAAACGGCCAATGCTAGAGCAAGGGTATGTTGTCCACAACTTTGGAATTTAATTTTTCAATTATTAAGAATAGTAATGTTTTCTTATTTTAGGTAGTAGAATGGATAAATGATATTAACACAGCAGAGCCACAAGTAAAATGTGAATTATTAGTTAAGATACAAGAAACTATAATGGGCTCTTGTGTGGAGTTGTTAGAAGAGTTTTTAGAGCCTATATTATCTTTGGCCCATGATACCAATAATGATGTACGTAAACAGGTGGTGGGTTTTATGGAACAAATATGGTAGGTTTTCTTTAAGATAACTGTAATAAAGTACATTTTTGATTATGTGTAATTTACTGCAGCAAAGTTAAAATTGAATTTTTGGGCCAAGTAGTAAATGTTATATCCATGCTGTTGAGAGATCGTTCACCTCAAGTTATCAAACGTGTCATACAAGCTTGTGGTAGTATATACAAAAATGGTTTACAATGGATTTGTAGTCAACAAGAATTAACTGATAGCTGTGAGCAATCTTGGAATATTTTAAGTTTAATTAAGGCTCAAATATTGGATCTCATAGATAATGACAACGATGGCATACGTACAAATGCCATCAAGTTTTTGGAGGGTGTTGTAGTTCTACAAAGTTATCCCGACGAGGATAGCCAAAAGAAAGAAAATGATTTTTCTTTAGAAAATATCCCAGAAACTTTAAAAATTCTTAAACGTCAAAAACTGGAAGAGGAAGCTTTAAATATATTTGATATTTTATTAAAGTTTCATGCAGCAACTCATATATCTTCGGTGAATTTAATAGCCTGTACAGGAAGTCTTTGTACAATAGCTAAATTAAGACCTAGCCTTATGGCTCCTGTTATAGACGCATTTAAAAGTTTAAATTCCAATTTACCACCCACTTTAACGGATTCACAAGTAAGCTCGGTAAGAAAAAGTTTAAAAATGCAATTGATAGCTTTGTTAAAGAATAAGGGTTCGTATGAATATCAATCGATTATAAAACATTTACTATTGGATTTGGGCGCTTCACAAGGTGAAGTACAAAGAGCTATACCCAAAATGGATAAACAGGAGCAAATGAGGAGACAAAAGAGAATATTGGAAAACGCTACTAGTAACTTGCAAAAGAAAATGCGTTTAGGCAAAGCCAGAGATATTCACGAACAACAGGATGAAGCAGAGGAGGAAGAGAAAGTAGTAGATGAAGAGGAATTAGAAAAACAAAGACAAAAATCTACTAAAGTTAATGAAAAATTCTTGGCAGAACATTTGAGATCTACTCAGACAGTAGTTAGTTTGGTAGTGGAATATTTGCCTAAATTACCAGAAACAGCTCCTGAAAGCTTTCTCCAAGAATATACGCCTATAAAGGATTTAAGTATATCACAACAAGTAACCAAAATAGCTAATTTGTTGGGCCAACAAATGACGGAGCAAAAAATAGGGCCTGGTTCTGCAGCTTTTACCAAAGAAGTGCCCATGAAAGTTTTAAGAAAAGAAAAACCTATTAGTAGTACAGTTAAAGCCCAAGAAGAACAAATGGAGGTGGAAGATAATGAAACATCAACCCCCTTAGATGAGGAACAGCAACGTAAAGAAGAGGCCACTAAAAAATTAAGAGAAAATATGGAACGTTTAAAGGGTGAACAAGAGCTTATAGAACGTATGAAACAAAAGGCTAAAGCTTTAAAGTTACAAGAAATTACCAAACCATTTTCTAGGCCGCAAAAAGAAAAATTTCTAATGGATGCTGTAAAGCGTGTATTACAAGCTGAACGCCAGTGTATTGTGGGTGGTGTATCAGCTAAGAGAAGAAAGATTTTAACAGTTATGGCCGCCACCTTCCCCGATAATGTACGCTATTTTATATTCGATTTTATAATGATGGATATTAAGCAACGCATAGATTTAGCTTTCTCTTGGTTATTTGAAGAATACTGTTTGCTACAAGGTTTCACACGTCATTCCTATGTTAAATCAGAAAATCGTCCTGATCATGCTTACAATGAGTTATTGGGACAGATTATAACAGGCATTATTAATAAATGTGAATTGAGAGATAAAATTTTATTGTTAAGGAGAGTGTATTTGGAGGCTCCTATTTTACCAGATGAAAGTTTAAAACCTTTATTAAAACTTATATTAATAGAGGAATATTCTTCTTATGGTTTAGATTTACTTAAAGATTTGGCAATTTTAAGGCCACCGCGTAAAGCTAAATTTTTAAGACATTTATTAAATTTCTCCGTGCATGAACGAGCAGATATACGCGAGAAAGCTTTAGAGCATTTGGTATATTTGTATAATAATAGCAAACTTTTGACGGGACGCATAGATGAATTTGCTTTAGATTGGTGTTCTCATTTGGAAAAAGAGATACCACCAGCCAGTATTTATGGCGAAGAATATGGTAGACCTAATGTAGAGACTGCGTGGCGTGAAGAAATGGCTAAAATTTGTTTGGTTTTATTAGTAACTTTAGCTCCTCATAAACCAGATGTTTATTTAGATAAACTTACACAAATCTATAGTAATACTGCAGCAGATTTAAAACGTACCATCTTAAGATCCATAGATCCAGCTATTAAAAAACTAGGTCCCGAAAATCAATTACTACTAAAACTCATAGAAGATGCTCCTAAAGGCTGTGAAACGTTGATTATAAGAATCATTTATATTTTAACCGAAAGACAAGCTACTGCTCATGCTGATTTAGTGTCAAGAGTTAAGGATTTATATCAAAATAAAATCAAAGATGTACGTGTACTCATTCCCATTTTAAGTGGTTTAACTAAACAGGAGATACTTAGTGCTTTACCAAAATTAATTAAACTTAATCAAATGGTGGTTAAAGAAGTATTTAATCGTTTGTTTAGCATTGGAGCTGAATTCGCAAATCAAACTATGGCTACTACACCCACCGAAATATTGGTGGCTTTGCATAATATTGATATTAACGAATGTGATTTGAAATGTATAGTTAAAGCTACTTCTTTATGTTTGGCAGAAAAGGAAGTTTTTACACAAGAAGTTTTAGTGGGTGTTTTACAACAACTTGTAGAAATCGTACCCATTCCTACGTTGCTAATGCGTACTATTATACAAAGTTTGACGTTATATCCACGCATGGCAAATTTCGTATTAAATATTTTACAACGTCTAATACTCAAACAAGTATGGCGTCAGAAGGTTATATGGGAAGGTTTTCTCAAATGTTTACAGCGCTTAAAACCCTCATCTTTACCTGTTATGTTGCATTTGCCACCCCAACAATTAATGCAAGCCTTAGAACAGTGTCCAGATCTTAGGCAACCTTTAATCGAATATGCTCAAAGTATAGAGGAAGAACCTATGTCGGGTATAACGCCTCAAATTATGGATATTATTACTGGCAAAACAGTGGATGTTTTTATTACAGTAAGAGTGAATTTATAATAATATATAGTTTATGTAAAAAGCATCATGTTTTCGTATTTTTCCAGGATGATACAGGTGGTTTTATTTCAGCGGAAAATATTAAAAAAGAAGTCGATGAACCCATGGAAATCTCTACTATTTCTACTGTTACTACGGTTCCAGTGCCCTTGCGTGTACGTTCTCCTGGGCCTGGTGGCCAATCAGCTACTACTACTGCTCCCGATGTTAATCAACCTTTGCCTCCCGGGGAGGATTAAATGTTTGTTTTATATTTTAGATTTTAATAAAATGACTTTTATTGCTATTGTTTGTACAAGTTAAAGAGCCAATTTATAAAATAAAGCATAATTTTGATGTATTTTTATTTAATTTCCTTAAAATTTTGGCACGTATTTAATTTGATTAAATAAAAGTTCAAAAATATCTTTTCCGAATTTCTGCCATAAGCCAAATTTAAATATTTGTGAAAATAAAAGAATTTTAAGCAAAATTAACGTCCTTTTGATCTTAATTGATTAGCATCTATGGAAATCTTATATTCCAGTTCTCAGGAATTGGAATTCTTGAGAAAAAATTTAAAAATAAAAATATTTTTTCGAGATTCTCAAGTTTTTTTTTTTCTTTTTGTAAAAAAAAAATTAAATTTTTATTAAAAAACAGAACTTTTAAAAATCTTAAAAAATAAACAAATAAAAATTTAAATATTTAATTAAAATAAAATTTTTCATTTTTTTCATTTTCTATCAAAAAATAAATTTTCGAGATTCTCAAATTTTTTGTAAAAAAAAAATAAATAAATTAATTTCTATTAAAAAACTGAAATTTGAAATATTAAAAAAAATAAATAAATAAAAATTGAATTTTGTTTATTTATTTCAATAATAAACAAAATGTTGAAAAATAATTGTATAATAAAAAAACAAACTGTTCTTATTTCGAAAAAAAAAAAAAACATTTTTAAAATTTTTCTAAAAAAAACTTTAAAAATTAAAAAATATCTGGACAAATTAAAAAAAAAATAAAAATATTTTCTAAAAAATAAAAAAATATAAAATTTTGAAAAACTTTGTAATAAGAACAAAATTGTTAAAAAGAATTTTGAAAATTTTTCTATAAAAAAGTTTTCTATTACAACAAAATTTTCCATAAAAAGGCTACTATAATAACAATAAAAATTAAACATTTTTTCTATAGAAGCAGAAATCTCCCCATGAAGTTTTATAACAATAACATTTTGTGTGAAATTTTCAAAAAAGTCAACTCAAAACAAAATTTTACAAAAACAATTTGTTCTATTCTAAAAATTGTCTTTATTTCTTATAAATGTCTTGATCCACATATATATATTTTTAAATTGCAACTTCAGCTAACATTTTTTCACCTTTTAGACCAGCTAAAATATTCATTGCCGTTATGCGTGACATTTCCGTGCGAGTATTCGTATCGGCACTACCGATATGAGGCAATACCACAATATTATCCAATGTCAATAGAGGATCATCCAAAGGCAAAGGTTCCGGAGTAGTAACATCTAAACCAGCAGCCATTATTTGTTTTTCCTTAAGTGCTTTATATAAAGCTTTCTGGTCGACAACAGCTCCACGTGATATATTTATAAAAATACAATTCTTTTTCATTTGGCCAAAAGCGTTTGCATTAAAAATTTCTTTAGTTTCTGGAGTAAGAGCACAACAGGCTATTATGAAATCAGATTCTTTTAACATTTCCTCAAAGGAAACATAAGTAGCTGAAACCTTTTTTGCTTCTTCGGGACGTTGGGTACGTGTAGTATAAGTAATAAGTGAAGGTTTAAAAGGCACCAAACGGCTGGCGATTTCCTGACCTATACGACCAAAACCAAAGAGACCCACACGAGAACCCTTTAAACCTTGGCCACACATCCAACTGGGTGCCCAAGATTTCCAACCACCATTATAAACTTCTTTATTAGCTTCAAATAAACGTCTGTTCACTGATAACAATAAGGCCATAGTAAGTTCAGCAGTGGCATCTGTTAGAACATCGGGTGTATAACCAACACGTATATTATTTTTCTTACAGGCTTCTAAATCAATATGTTCATAACCCACACTTATGGTAGAAATACACTTTAATTGTGGTCCAGCTGCTTCTATGATCTCGGCATCTATTTTATCAGTTAAAGCACAAAATAAAGCATCTTTACCTTTGATTTGTTTTAAAAGTTCCGAACGTGGCACTGGATTAGGTTCAGACCAAGTGGTGACATTGCATCTAAGATAAGATTATGCTAATAGCAAATTGATTTATATTATTTGAGTCGGACTTACTCTTTTTTCAATAAATCTAAGCCTATAGCTGCTACATCTGGTCTAGTAACGTACACCGATTTTCCTGTAGCCATTTTAGAATAATATAAAGTATTTTGTATACGTTCGTTAGTAAAAGGTGTTAAAAATGTTAGCCGGTTTGTAAGCAAGTAACAAGTTTGTTTTTCTATTGCTTGCAATCTGCCAAATAACCTACTCATTGTTACTGGATCTTTTTTGGAGTTGACTTTTTTTTTTTCTTTTTGTCAGATAATCAAGTTTTAAGAGAGCTGAAGGGGGAAAAGTTTTTGACATTTAAACAGCTGTATTTTAAGCTTTAAATGGTTAAGAAGGTCAGTTTAGTTATTTCTTGTTGAAAATGAACAGGACATTAAAACATCACAGAAAATATAGAATAATTTAGCATTAAAAACTGAACTAATTGTATAATTTTGAATTTCCGAATCAGCTAGAATTTGTTGTACAAATGTTTACTCAATACAAGATTTTCGATTCTTGAATATGATTAAAATTTGTATGCAATAAAAATAGGCAGAAATTCTGTCTTTCATTTGTGATTATATATATTTTTTTGAATGTAGAATGTCTAAGAATTAAATTAATCTTTTGATGTTTATTGTATTTCAGTAGGAGAGTAATAGCGAAAAATAAAATGTGATCGGATTAATATGAAACTAGCGTGGAAAAATCAACAGAAAGTTGGAAAACTATGGTTTTTCCAACCTTCTGTCAATTCTAGAATGAAATCGATGGAATTTCGTTATTCCTTTTCAAATCATTTCGAGTTTTTACTAATTTTCGAGATTAGTAAGATTTAGGATATTACATATTTGAAATTTTCTCTGGTGAAATTTAAAAACGCATGTTAAGGGTTAAAAATCTAACCTTGTAGATAATCTGCAATACTGAAAAAAATTAACAATCTGGCACCTTTCGTATAACCAACAAAACAGCTGAACATAAACAAAAAAATTGTTTTTGGAAATAAACGTTTGTTTACGTTTTTAAACATGCGGCTTGCAAAATTTTAAAATAAAAATGGATTTAAATGCAGAACAACCTAAAATAATAAACGAAACAGAGAAAAGTGAGTTAATTGTCAACAAAAGAAAAGTTGGAGACGAAATTTGCACAGAGCCATGCAAAAAAATTAAAATTGAAAAAGAGGAACCCACAGTCAAAGAAATCGAAGAAGCTAACGCACCGATAAACATAAAGAAAGAAGAAAACAAATTTAATAAAACTCAGAAATCGGAAGTGGTAAATGGTGAAAAAGAATCGCATTTAAATCGTACAAAGACTGAAACATGTAGCCAAGAAAAGCTAACTCCAACTAAAGTGCCTTGTAGCCCTAAAAAACGTTTAGAAGTTTCTAAAATTCCACCGAAACAAAATAAAGAAAAGTTTATTTATGGCAATTACAGTCAATATTATGGTTATCGTAATAAGGATAAAGATTTTCATGATATACGTTTGGATATTTTCAAGGAACACTTGGAAATCTTTAGAAATAAACAGGTACTAGATATTGGCTGTAATAGTGGTTTCATAACCATGGAAGTAGCTAAACAATTTGAATGTAAATCTATAGTGGGCTTAGATATAGATAAATCACTCATCAATCAAGCTATTAAAAATCTAACAAGATTTAAAAAATCTTTGCCCATGGATAATGAATTGAAAAGGCAGCAAAAGTTTCCGTTTAATGTTAGTTTTGTTCACGGTAATTATGTATTAAAAGATGATGTTTTATTGGAGATAGAAAGAGCGCAATTTGATGTGATATTATGTTTATCCATAACCAAATGGATACATTTAAATTTTGGTGATAATGGTTTAAAACAAGCATTTAAACGCATGTTTTTACAGTTAAGACCTCAGGGGAAGCTGATATTGGAAGCTCAACCATTCGATAATTATGGTAGGAGAAAGAAAATGACTGTGAGTTGATATTTCATTTCTTTCAATTTTATTTTTAACATATTATTTATTTTTTTCTTTTTATTTAATTTCACTAGGATACAATATTTAAGAATTTCCAAGAAATGAAATTCATGCCCAAGGACTTTACCAAGTATTTGTTATCCCCTGAAGTGGGATTTGCTAGTGTTGAATTAATGGGTGTACCTGATCATTGTAAAAAGGGTTTCAAAAGACCCATACAAATTTTCTTTAAAAATTGAATATGAATTAATTATAAAAAAAGTTATTGAATTAAAATATATATAATATTTTTGTTACTTACGTAAATTTCATTTATTATTTACTGGTTTTGAGTTTTTTATTGGGTGATAATGTGGGTGATTTTAAATCTTCCAAGATCTGGGGTAAATGCTTGTCTAACAATTCGTCGGCTGTTAATTTGAAGTCACTTTCAGCCCATATGAGTTTTAATTGATTCATTATAAGGCCCATTTTCTTTTGCGTTGGACAACCACGTTCTTTTAAATGATATCCATTTACGGGGAACTTCGGTATAGTCCATGATTTTAAGGAATTATAGAGCTCTTTTTTGTTTTTGTATTTCAGTAATTGCTCCACAAATTCACGCCTGGCAAAAGGTTGTAGGCAAAGCTTTTGGTAATCATTTAAGGATTTGTAGTCAACATCAACCTTTAAAGAAATATCAATATAATTTTTGAGAAAATAATTCTATAAAAACAAAAATTAAAAAAATAGAAATATCTCTTAAAAACAAAATTATTAAGAAAATTTTCTATAAAAACAAAGTTTATAAAAACAAAATTTTCTAAAAAAACATTTTTTAAATTTTCTATAAATATAAAAATTCCTACCTTATCCCTTTGTTGTGTTATAAACAAAGCCAAATCCCTTTCAAATGCCGATAACTTCAAACGTTCATGCATTTTAATGGCATCCTCCACGGAATGCAATAAAGAAATCATCAATAATATGGGATAATGAGGCTTTTCAAATTCCTTTAAAGCACTTGAAACTCTCTTAAATTCCTCTACATTGACTTCTTGTGGTAGGCCACAGTAGGAAGCCAAATTACAATTGATCATTTCCAAAACTAATTCCTCAGCAAAATTACCCACAACAATTTTTTGCATTTCCGACCAAATTCTTTCACCACTTATACGCGCCAAACCCTCACCATTATTGCGTATAGCCTCCAAAGTTGGTTCATCATGTTGATGTGGATCACGGGCAATACGTCCGTAAAAGCGAAAGTATCTTAAAATGCGTAAGTAGTCCTCTTGTATGCGTACTGCAGCATCTCCCACAAATATCACACGTCTTTGTTGCAAATCCTCATAACCATAAAAGTAATCATAAAGTGTACCATCAAAACCCAAAAACATTGAGTTTATTGTCAAATCTCGACGATTTGCATCTAATTGCCAGTCGGTAGTGAATTGTACTTCTGCATGGCGGCCATCTGTTCGGACATCTATACGCAATGTGGTGACCTCAAAGTTTTCTTTATTATTAATGCGTGGTGTTATGGTACCATGTTTCTCTCCTTTGGCATTAATCATACGTACATTTTCGGCTGTAAACATTTCCTTCATCTGATCAGGGGTAGCTGTAGTGGCAAAATCTATATCTTTTGGTTTAATTTCCATTAATATATCACGCACAGCGCCACCAGCAATTCTCAACTCATAATTGTATTTTTTGAAAAGATCTACCAATGTATTAAGTTCCTCAGTGAAAATACTACGAAATTCTGGGGTGTCAATTTTCTTTACAGCCGGATTGTCACGCATTTTGTTTGGGACTCCTAGAATGACAGGTTTCAATTCTTTAGTTTGTTGTTTACACGAAGCCGACATAAAACGTAGAGAGATATTCAGAAGTTGTGTGGTATTTGTTAATTTATTCCAATTTTTTACTATAAACATAACTTTTTTTCAGGTCCCGGTGTTTTTGTTGTCAATTTCACAAGAAAACACATTGATGAAGTTAGCAAAAACAAACACACACATACAGCGCCCTTAAATGAAAACATATGATGAGTGTCAGCTATATTGTTGCCAGAAAATTTTTGTGAAAAATCGCCTAAATTCTAAAAAAAACGTAAATTGTTTAGGTCAAAAATAATAACTTTCAATAATCGTACAATCGGCTTTTAAACAAAATAGTGGAAAAGTTGAAGTCGGGTCATTGATTAAATATAGAAAATCTGAATTTTGTTTGTTACAAATGAGAATTTAAATAGATAAAAAATTTAATAAGCAAATGTGTAGTAGTAGAGGTCAAAATTAAAAAAGAAAACCTGAACGAAAACTAGAACTTAATTAGAAATGAACTGCAGTAGAACTGATCAGATCTGCCTTAGAACTGCACTAGATATAGAACTGAACTGAATTTGAACTAAACTTAAACTAGAGTATGAACTAAATTAGAACTGAACACAAACTGAACTAGAACTGAACTATAACCCAATTGAGAACTAAACTACTACTGATTTAGAACTAAAGTAGAATTGAACTAAACTAGAATAGAACTAAAACTGAACTAGAGCTGAATTAAAATTTAACGAGAACTGAACTAAAACTGATATAAAACTAAGCTAGAACTGAACTAGAATTAGAAATGGTCTGAACTGGAATTGAATTAGTACTGAACAAAAACATAATTAAATAACTAAAACTGAAGAGGATTTGAAGCAAACTATAATTAACTAGAATAGACCTAGAACAGAACCAGCCTTAAATTACGGTGATCATAATATAACGAACGTAATAAAAAGTACAATTGTACTAAGTTTGCCATACGTGTTTGTGCCTTTTGGGATAATATTTAAAGAGAGTTTTCTATCTGATTTTCCACCTCAAATTTAAGAGAACAACAAATTAAGAGAAATTCAATAGACATTCTCTTGTGAAAAACGAAAAGGAGAAAAATTGTAATAAATTCATTTGACAATTTTTGCAACCCTTAACCCCAATTAGTTTTTCATAAAAAAGGTCGCAATTTTTTTTACGAGAAATTTTTATGCTGGTAATAAAGAATTGTAATGCTTTTTAAATATTTTACAATAAAATGAAGTGTAAAAAATCTAGCAAAATCAAAATGTTAAATAAATACAAAATTTATTGGAAGTTCTTAAAAAAATCAACGGACTTTTAAAATAAAAAGTAAATTTTTTTTAAAATAAAACTTTTCCAAATATATTTTGAATAAGTAAAATATTTTAAACATTAATTTGTTTATTTAGTTCAAAAAATAAAAATATTTTTAAGTAATTAAAAAAATGAAAATTTAATTTTTTTTTTTTAATTAATCGTATTTTTTCATAATTTCCTTCAAATATGATATTGAGTATAAATTGATGAACTCCATTTTGTTAAACAAATAAAAATTGCGCCAACTTTCATAATCATAAAAGTTATTTGCAAAATCCTTTTCTCTTTACTAAATCTGCATAATTAAGTATAAATTTGCACACTCTACGTTTTTTTTTTCTTTTCAAATCTAAATAATTTTGAAAATGTCTTTCCGTCTAGTGTTATGCAAATGACCTGTTGTTTCTGCAAATAATTTTCAAACAACCCCTACATTTTGAATACTACAGGATATATACATATATTTATTTATGATTATTTTCATTCTGATTGTTGTAATCAAATGCCATTGAGCACGCGCACCCATGTCAAAATATGTAAATTTTTTGTGTTATACATTTTCAAAATAAACGAATGAAATTTTCAATCAAATACATTAAAGGTATCAATGAAAAAGACAAAGATTAACCAATAATTGTATTGATGAGTTTGTCATGGTGTTTGAGTTATATTTTTATTTCCTAAAACTTGAAATTAAAGTTCGCTAAATAATAAAAAAAAATTTGTACTATAAGGAGTAAATTTGAATATGAGCAGATAGAAAGAAATACGAGAGGAAATGACAACCAGCTGCAAAAAGTGCGGGTAGAGTTTGGAATTAAATTTGTTCAATTTGTTTTTATTTTTAACTATAAAGCAAAAACGTTACAAAAAATTTGCATAATAAAGGAGAAAATTTCTAACAATAACAATTTGTTTTAATTTTTTTTTTCAAAATCGCAACAAATTGTTTGCTTTAGTTTTAACTAAGAGAGATAGATGATGCTACCGAAAAAAATAAGAAAAAATATATATAACTGACCTTTCAAAAATACAAAACTCTAAAGGGGTAAACAAGAGAAGCGTGTCATTAATGGTCAGTTTTGAAGAAGAAGAAAAAAAACATTAAGTAATAATCAAATGGTCAGTTTTATATGTAGGGTTATTTTGAACATATCATGGGTTTATGCTAATTTTTGAAGTAAGTTGTGTAAGAGCCACACGTGCCTCTGGTCAGATCTTTATTACTTTTTTATGACTAAATGATTTTGAAATAAGAAATCCTTGAAGTTATAAAAGTATGTCGGAATAATTAAAAAATAGAGATCATAAAAGGAAAAATTGATTTTAATAAATATTTACTTACACAAATTTTTTAAGTACTTCAAAAATAAAAAGAAAAAAAACGTCTTAATTAAATGGAATAATCATAAATGAAAGAAGTTCTATGAAGTTCTGCCTTCTAGAATTGCAAGAAAAAATATATACTAGGAGAGAATTTTCTGCATGAGTTCTGAGTTCTTGCAGCAACATTAAATATCATTTAAATCGGGCAACACATTTTTAGCAAAAAAATCAAACCACAATAATCCCCTTTATTTTGAACTTGAATGGCAAAATTAGAACAATGGAAGATATTATGGTACTACCGCAACTCATTGGTTAAGATTTTAAAGTTTAGTTTTAGTTCAGTTCCAGCACATTTCTAGTTTAGTTTTTTTTTTTTTTTTTT
>JACGTJ010001776.1:0-14471 GCA_014858695.1 Chrysomya rufifacies | reverse complement strand
AAATAGAACTGAACTAGATCTGAACTAGAATTGAAATAGATCTGAACTAGGACTGGACTAGAACTAAATTAGAACTGATCTAGAACTTAAACAGAACTGAGCTAGAATTGAACCTGAACAGAACTAGATCTGAACTATAACAGAACTTTAATTGAACTATAACTGAGCTAGAACTGAACTAGAAATGAATTAAAACTGATCTAGAACTAAGCTAGTTTTGGACTTGAATAGAACTAGATATGAACTTTAACTTTAAAATAAAGTTGAATTTTAAATGAACTGAAACAAATCTAGAACTCAACTGGAACTGTACTAATACTAGAAAACGACGATTTTCGATTTTTTTGCTGTATTTCTTTTATAAAGTTAGCAGCATGAGTGTACACAAATCCATTTATAACTTTAATAAAGATTCATCTTCTTTAGATACCAAATAATTTCGGTTTCAATGGCTTATTAAGAAATTAAACATCGATCCTATTATTTTATCTGAAACCATATTCTATTATTAAATTAATTTCAATGATATTTGTGGCTAAATTATATATTAAGGAAACCTTTTACTCGCTCTTTAAACTTCTGCCAATTACAGTTATTAACGAAACTTTAAAATTGTTTTAAGGTTTTTGATTGCAATTTGTTTGTTATTCTTTTTCGTTCATTTATTTTTTTATATTAATTGACTGAATATGAGTTATCACAAACGTTGATCGGTTAATGTAAAAAGCCAAAGAGAATGAAGGAAAAAAACAGCACAAAGAAATGAATTGGTCAGAAGAAAAAGAAAATTAAACAGAAGAAGGAAACAAGAAATTATCTTGTCTTTTGTACGGAAGTGGCAAAAGTTTAAAAAAAACTTTGTGTATTTTAATTGTCAAACATGAAAATTTATTCGTATATTTTACCTACTATTACACATGGCTACTTAGTTAAAAGCACATATTTTTAAACATACATATACTCTAAAATATTCATATACATAAGTACATATAGATATCAACATATTTTTACAACTACTAATAATTTTGTAGTTTTTTGTTTTGTGAAAGGCTGGCAACAAGTATTGGAATAATAAATAAATATTTTGTAGCTTAAAATAAATATATTTACAAACATCTACAATATGTACATATGTATATTGAATAGGGTGAAAATTCATGTAGACAGAATTGTATCTGAGTTGTTTGTTATAAGTACTACATCACACGTTCCACATCAATTTATCATGAAACATTCATTCTCATTCATTTGTTTAAACATAATACAAATACACACGGATACATACATACATAGTTATGTACATAGATGTGATATATATCATGTATATACATATACATACATATCGTACATAAATTATTGGTTACTTTCGGTTAAGGCGGTGAATTTATAAGATTGTTGTTTTGTTTGGTCAAATACGCGTTTCTTATTATTTTGTTCTTTTTTTGATGTTTAGCATACAAAAAATTTTTTCATTGGTTTATATTTGTTTGGCAAAAGTAACATGATAACGAGTGATTATTTTAGAGGTTTTCAATATGCAAAATATGTAAAGCGTTCATTACTGGAGGTCTGTAATGACATCTCAAAGAGTCTAGAAGAAAAATTTAATTAGACAAAAAATATAAATTTTAATTTTCAGAATTACTTTTCACAAAATCCTCGATCCCAATATTAACTTCAAATCCAACGAAATATTTTTGCCTGAAATGACTTTTAACCTTTTTAATATTATTAAGTAATTGTACAAAATGTACAATTTGTTTAAGAACTTATCTACATCTGAATTGGAAATTACCTAGAACTGAAGTGGAAATGAATTAGAGCTAAAACCGAACTAAAGAATGAACTGAACTAGAGCTAGAACTAAACTAGAGCTATAATGGAATTAGAGCTATTTATAGCTAGAGCTAGAACTGAACTAGAGTTAGAACAGAACTTGAGCAAGAACTGAATTAGAACTGAAATTGAAATGAACTTAAACTAGAATTAAGGTAAATCTGAATTGAAACAGAACTGAAAATGAACAGCAACTGAATTGATTAAAATTGAACTAGTACTGAACATTAAGTCGTGATCCCAATGTTATCTTAAAAGATTGGAATTAGAATTTAAGTTGTATGTACTATGAGAAAGTAATTTTGCGAATCGAATAAAAAAATGTTTGTATTAAAAATACTCTAAATCGACTACTCTTTAAATATATCTTCATGCTTACAAATGTTTAAAAGTGTGTATTTATATGTAAAGGCGCAAGTAGTTGTTGTATTATTATCCTCATTATAATCATTCATTATTCGCTAACTATTGTTGGTGTTTGTGGCGCAAACAGAAGAGGTAAGAAAATATAAAACTTGACTACCACCATTCGAAACAATGGATACGGGAGGCGCTTTGTTTGTAATTTACTATTGCAACCACGGTCGGTGCTACTGCCGGCAGTTCATTAATCAAAATGTTTGCTTTGTTAACGTGGCCGTAATAATATGTGTTATTGGTTGTTGGTAGGTAGCATTACTGTGTGAGCATTTGGAGCAACAGTATCAGCCGCAGTAAAAAGTGTCAGTACACTCTTAAAACTTTATTTAATAGTGTAAAAAGCTTTTGTGATTGAAATTAATAATAACAATTTTAGAAAAATCATAATAATTGTAAAATATGTTGAAATACAAACAATTTCTAATGCTCAATATATTGAAAACACTCAAGTCTTATCAGGTGAAAGTTTCTGCACAAACCTTTATCGATAATCTAAGTTTTATGAATTATTACATTATAAGCTCTGGAATCGAAAGTTTTTTATATATTTTATAATAAAGTCGCTTACTTTTTTTTAGATCTTTCCTAATTAAAAAAAAAATGTTGACAATGAAATCTTAAATAATATTCATTTAGCATCTAAAGAATACCTCTTTAACTTATTTCAAAATTTTATAAATTTTTCATTATTATTTTTCGATGTGTAGCAAAACACATCGCTACTTAGCGCGTGGCAATTTAAGTTGTGGTTTTACCCTTTTGAAAATTTGATGGTAGGAAGAAATTCGATAAAGTTATTATAATATGAGTGATGATAATAATCGGTACTCTCAATGCTAAAATGATTTAAACTTATTTTTTATTTTTATAAACATCATTTCTTTTAATTCAATCTTATCAGCAGATTTGTTTTATGATGCATTTTTTTCTTTTTAGGTTCTTTACGACCACCTGGCTTAATTGGTGGCTCCAAGCCAAAAGTAGCAACACCAACTGTTGTTTCAAAAATTGAACAATATAAACGCGAAAATCCGACAATATTTGCCTGGGAAATACGCGAGCGATTAATATCAGAAGGTAAGTTTCCTCAAATTATTTATACAGTTTGTAGTTATAAGAAAAATATACTCGTGTATTTTTAAGAAAAGTACACAAAACGTATATGATGGTAGTTCCCACAGTCGCAAACCAAACGCGCAATTTACACACATACACTTATGCAATTATAGGAACTTTTTAATCTGTTATTTGTTCATTTGGTAAAGTGATTGATCGCGGCTGATTAGTTGGCATTTTTACTGGATAAAAATTCATATACACAAGCAATAAACGTGCTATACAAACTCCAAGGTGTACCAAAATTTGTCGAATGCGAAAATCCAACAATATTTGCTATTTTAATGTAAAGATTGATTTTTTTTGGATGGATTTGTACTAAGAACATGTAACTTTTAGGAAAATATAAAATCTCAACTCAAGCTCCACATGCGATGTTTTATTTTTTGAAGTTAATAAAAAGTTTATTTTTCTTCAAAATATTAAAAAATTTTGCAAGACACAAAATATTAGGTTAATTAATTTTCATAAAACTAAAAAATTCTAGAGGTAGTTACTATATAATCGTAAAATAAAGTAATTTTATTGATGTATAAATTTACATAACATATTTGGAATTAATTTATTTAAATTTGCAGGTGTTTGTACAAATGCTACCGCTCCATCGGTTTCCTCAATTAATCGTATATTAAGAAATCGTGCTGCCGAAAGGGTTGCAAGTGAATTCGCACGTACAGCAGCCTACGGTTTATACCCGCCTCATCCATATGCAGGATTTTCATGGCATCCCGCAGCAGCGGCTGCAGCAGCTGCAACATCTTCAACGGCCCCTCCACACTTTTGGGCACCCACAGTGGGTGGACCAAGCTTAACAACTATGCCACCCACAACTCATTCTTCGTCAGCTATTAATGTAAACAATTCGAATCCTAATCGAGCAATTTCTCCTAGTTCTGGTAGTCATGATACTCTTGAATCTCCAGATGATACACGACATATTGATTCTGATTATTTAGATGACGACGATGAGCCAAAGTTTCGACGTAACCGAACAACTTTTACCCCGGAACAGCTGGAAGAGTTGGAAAAAGAATTCGATAAAAGTCATTATCCTTGCGTAAGCACAAGAGAACGTTTGTCAAGTCGAACATCTTTAAGTGAAGCTAGGGTTCAGGTAAGAAATGTATAACTATCTTTAATTTACAATATCAAAAATTGAGCAAAAATTTACTGGATATAATAAATGAACTTATTGTATTTGTTATGTTTTTTTATTATATCATCTTTGAAAGCAGGTTTGGTTTTCAAATAGAAGGGCTAAATGGCGTAGACATCAACGAATGAATCTTTTAAAGAGACGTTCTAGCCCATCTAACAACTCATCTGGAGCACATTATTCTCAACAATCAATGGAAACATGTAGTAATCCGACATCTTCATCCCCCACGCCTAGTACGAATAGTAATGCGTCAACGTGTCCTAATGACCCCCCTGTTAATGCACACCAATCGCCACATTCTGCACCAACGTCTTCGGACATTACCCTACCATCAGTTCATCACACTGGATCCACATCCACAACAAATTTGCCACCTCACATAACAAACATTCATCCTCATCATGCAGATCCACAATCAGCTGCTGCTGCTTTACTTCTTAATCATTATCATCAACATCAACAACTTACAAAAAATCAAGCTACATCATCTTCGTCAACGATTCCCACTATGTCAGCTTCGTCTTTTGCAGCTTTGGGAAATGAGTCACATCAACAGTTAGCAGCAGCTATTGCCATTAGTTCGTCGTCAGCAAACACATCTCCAGGACTCTCAATGGGAGGAGAACACAGCGCCTTCCGATCATTAGTGAACACACCTTCAGCCGCTGCTTTTGCTTTAGGTTTAGCACGACAATATGCTGTAGCTGCATCACTCTCAGCCGTTGACCACGAAAAACATGGTCGATTACCTCCTGGTGATGATATTTCAAAACCCGTATCAGTCAATGGTTCCGATTCTGAAGATGAAGAAATTAACGTACATGATGATTCGAATGATGCTGATGCAAGTTTTTATTCATCTGCTTCTGGATCCGAGGCCAATCAACAGGGAAGGGCTCCTATACAGCTGGTAAAACACGATCGCTAAAGTGAAGTTTGCAACATCAATCGTTGCAATGGTGCTATTATTCCCGTTCAAATGCAATTGTTAATGTGCAATCATACGCTTAAACAATTATATTTTTTTTAAACCAAAGTTTTGTTAAGACTTGACAAGAGATTAGCACATCTCTTCTTTTAAAAGTTACATGTGCTACTTACTTGTTATACATACATATATTGCATCTAAGCACAATATCCAATTACTATACCTTGCTGCATTGCAAAGTCTTAAAGGCACTTTAATTCCCCTTTATACCTCAATTATTTTTATTTTAATATGTATCGTATGTATGTATGTATGTCTACCTAAAAATCTCAATAAGTATTTAATTGATTAGGTTTAGTTATTTACTTTTATTCTTCCTTAATCTTGCTTAACTTTTTAATTAATTTCAACTTAATCCTAAGAACTCTAGATGCAATTACAAACACCCCCAACTATGTCCTCCCCAATAATACACACTTGTATACACACGTGTATACTTTAGAATAATTAATTTATATTTTACAATTTCAATTATATCTATTATAAATTTAATTTAAAACTAAGGTAAAATAAAAATTTCTTTCGAAAATTAAATAAAGTTTAAAGTACAATACAATTCATTGTGTTTTTTTATTCTTCTTTAGTCTTATGGATTTAAAGATAAGTTATTTGTTAAATTTTGTTATTTTCAGTAAATTGATGATTGAATAAATTGCAACGAAGTTTTAATTTGTTTGAACTGCTGTTAATGCAAAAAGGTCAGATAACGTAACGCATTTTCGACAGAAAAGGAACAGTTATAACAATAGTTAAACCTCTTAAAATGACCCAAAACGATGTGAATAACGTATTAAAAATATATGTGTATAATTTGAAAACGATATTTTCATACTCATAAAAAGTCTATATAAAAGAGTGAATTTGAAAATTACCGGTGTCGAATCAGCACAATATTATTGCTTCATATAGTTGGGTGGCCTTGTCTAACTAGGTCTGATACTTTAACGCAAATTCATGTTTCATTTTAGTGGATGTCTGATGATCTATATCAACTAATTATTCAATGGTATTAAGAGATTATTGATAAATAATGGCATCGAATTGATTTAATTGCTTTCCCTAATTTTACTTAAAATGCATATTATCTAAATATATAATTATTTTTGGCATATTTATGCATTTTTAGAGTAAATTTTGCCAAAAACTCATATTTTCTATATATTTTTGAATTTTTATTCAAGTTTTCGTAATTTTATGACTAAAATTTCAATATATTTATGCGTTTAAATTTCTTATTTTGATAAATCTTGTAAATTCAAATAAACCACCAAATCTGAAGCTTAGTTCTTGCAATTTTTATGGAGAAACAACATTTTGATACAATTTTAATGAAGTATTGTTGTCGGTGCAAATGAAATAAATTTCTTAATTGTACTCAAATACGATAGAATGTTGTCATTTTAAAGTATAATGTTTATAAACTCACAACAGACGTGGTGAATACAATGAAATCATATAAGATTTCAATGCGATCAAATCTTTTGACAAATTTGCTTCGTCGTTTTCCCTCTGTGTATAGGAAATTGTGTAGCTAAAATCAAGTTCTTATGATTATTTCAACATAAGTACGATTTGATTAGAATTGTAATAAAACTGTGTTATGTATTTAGCTAACATTAAATTTGTATTCTGCATCTGAACAATATCTATAAAAGTTTTGTCCCAAATCAATTAATCAATAAGGCATAAGTTTTTCTTAACTTTCAATGTTAATATTATGGGTTTTAAACAATTAAACTACATGAGACTATAAATACGTTTATTTAAAGATCACAAAGATTCGAACACCAACGATTTTAAATGAAACAACACCCTGAAATATTTAAGTCATTAAAATAATTTTAATGCTCGTTAATGCTTGTACTTTTGTTACGATCCAGTCTTGCCAACAAATAAACGGTTGATGGTTTATTTGTTGGCAACATTTATATAGTAACACATTTAAAGAGGGATGATGCATATTTTCATAACAATTTGCTAATGTACGAGCAACAATGTTGTTGTTTTTTTAGTGGCTCCGATGTTTACAGTCTTTCAACTGAACTTTACGAGTTTGTATTCCAGTCAATGTTGTTGGTAATTTGTTTTTATTTTCTTTGTATGCAAATGCCAAAACGTCGACTGGCTGGCTGGACGCTGGTGAGCCAAGCAAAATAAGATTTGTGATGCTTCATAAACGCGTACGCATACGAATTACAACCGAGAAGCACAAGATCAAATACCAAACACTAATTCTACATTGTTGCAATTTTTATGTCATGTACAATTTAGGAATAACAAAGAGAATGCCACTAACAATAATAATGAAAAAGGTAGGAAAGTAAGTCGTAAAAATGACTGAAATTATTATAGTGCTGCTTGCTGCAAAGCGACGTCAAATTGTCCCAAACAGTAAAACCAAAAGGAATCATTCATTTAAATTTCGCATACTGTGATTTGTATGCCCACGTTAAGATGGATAAAGGTGCTGAATGATTCAAACTTATTCAGTTTTCTATGCGCCTCCGAGGCGAATTTTTGTTTAGCTAAGCATTTAATAAAATCAACATTAAAAAATTAACTAAAATTCTCGCATTTACTTTAACAACGTCATAAGTCAAAATAAACAAGTATTTGGTCAGGCCCGACTATATGATACCCTGCACCACATAAAGCCAGAATATTATTTTGTAAAATATGACACCGATTCAAGTGAAATACATGAGTTAACTTATATATTAATATTATACATATGCGCTAAATAGACCGATTGCAATGAAATTTTGAAACATTTTTAAATGGGAGAACGTTTGAGTGGGGTTAAGTGAAATTATAAGCCGATTCGAATGAAATTTGGAATAAATTTAAATCTACAAAAAAATTACGTGTACTAAATTTCAACATATTATTCTCATATTAAAGGGAGTTATAGGTATCATTCCGAATTGTGGGACAACATTTGAATGGGAGTTGTGAGATATAATGGACCTATCATGGACCACTTTCAAAAAGCTTCGCCCTTGGTCCAAAATAATAATCTATGTCAAATTTGAGTATTAAGTCTTTAAAAGTCCGACTTTCCCCTTATATTATACCATTTTATGCTATAAAACCGTCATTCAAGGAGGACATCTGAGTTTGGCGAAATAATAAACCCAATAGATTGAAATTTGAAACGAAACTTTAGATATGCGCAAAAAATATGTGTACTGAATTTCAATAAACTATATTCATTTTTCAGAGAGCTAAAGGCATTATTGCTAATTCCCGGAGGAAATAATGATTCAATCCTGACCAATCTCAATTGGCTTCATCCCTGAGTCAAAATAATTATCTATGCCAAATTTCAGTAAGATATCTATAAAACTGCATTTTACGCTGTAAAACCCTCATTTTGCATGGCGGCTAGGTGACCTATAAGACCGATTAAAATGAAATTTGGAACGTGGAAGCATATAAGAAATATTTGTGCTCAATTTCAATAAATTATACCCATAATTAGGAGATTTATAGGCATTATAGGCTATTCCGGGAGGACATTTGTATGGGGGCTATAAGAAATAATGAACCTATCAAGACTAATTTCAATAGGCTTCATTCCTGAGTCGAAATAATTATTTATGCCAAATTTCAGTAAAATATCTGCAAAACTGCGACTTTCCACACATATTGAAGCATTTTACGCTGTAAAACACTCTTTTTGGCAGAACATTTGTATGAGGGTAAGGCGACCTATAAGACCGATTAGAATGAAATTTGGAACGTAATTTTAGATCCATATCAGAAATAATTTCAATAATAATTATACCCATAATTAAGAGATTTATAGGCATTATGGGCCATTCCGGGAGGACATTTGTACGGGGATTATGAGAAATAATGGACCGATCAAGACCAATTTCAACTTCGTCCCTAGGCGAAAATAATAACCTGTGCCAAATTTGAAGACGATAGCTTTAAAACTGCGACCTGTACTTTGCTAAATAGTTTTACATGGACAGCCAGCCTGCCTTCCAGACGGACGGACATCGTTAAATCGACTAAGAAAGCGGCATATTTAATGGTTCTTCGGGTATTATTTCTCTATGTTACATACGCATTATACCCTCTTCATATAAGGTGGTGTAGGGTATAAAAAGAAACGAATTAAGTAACACTTATAGCAAATAAAACATTTTTCCAGAACTAAACTAGAACTCACCTGAACTAGAACTAGAATGGAACTGAACTAAACTGTATCAGAATTGAATAATAATTAAACTAGAACTAAACTGGAAGCGAATTAAAACTGAGAACCCTTGGTGTAAAACAAAGTAGTTTAGAATCTATCGCCTTTAAATTCGGCATAAATCATGACTTTGGTTCGAGTTTAATTTGTTCAAATTATACTCTATTTGTTGAATTATACTCGATGACACAAATTCCATTTCAATCAGTTCATTACATGGTTGATAAATTTTTATTTGGTGATTGTCAAATTTTATTGCTTTCCTACAGCAGCTGAGCATTTTTAAAGTAAAAAAATATAAAAAAATAATAACTATGGACGCAGACTTAACCAACATTTTTTTTCAATATGCTACTAATATGAACTAAAGAATATTAAAGACTCTTCTTGGTCACTTCTGGATTAGAAATGGTTTGTTTGTATTAATGTTTGATATTATGTCATTTCTTGATTTGTTAGTCGTCTTAATTATAAAATTAATATCAGTAAAAAGTGGTTTAAGTTTCACTAACTTTAAATCATATTTATTCTCTGACGATTTTCTCATTAAATAAAAAAGGATAAATGTCAAATATTTACAATTCCTTTATGTTTTGGGTAAAGAATTTTTTCTTTGCTAATAAACTGGATTTAAATTACTTGTTTTAGTTAAAATAGAATTTCAAAAATTGTTTATCCTTTTGAGACACAAACATTTTATTCCTATATTTATAAGTTAAACAAAAAAAGAAATAAACAAAAACCGGCACAAAATACATGTAATGTATGAAAATAAAACAAACCACAACGATCTTGTTTCTGTCAAAGGCTCTCAATTTTATCGAAAATGTCAAATATTAAATTATGCTACAATTACATGTACGAATATTTACAAACCCAACAAACACCAAAGTATAATATCAAATTGAGAAAAGTTTAAATCAATTCCATTTATAAGTGAAACAACTTTAAGGATAACTTTAATGACACTTCCAAAGTTAAGTTTGAAATCGACACAAATTTGAGAAAACATTATCTTTCATAGATTTCCCAATTTATTCTTGGATTTGAATATAAATTTTGTCAAAATTTGATATAAGTTTGAACAATATGTTTAATAAGAAATGCTAACAATCATATTTTAAACGTTTGACTTTGTGTTTGTTGGGAAAATAGACATTTCTAAATGTACATCATAGAGAATATTAGGGAAGTTAAAACTATTAAAATGTAACATTCCTAATCTAATCTTTTTTATGTCCATCATTCCCTATGTCAAATATTTACTTTTTTACATATTTACTACTGTGATAATCAAAATAAGCCTGAATTCGAAATACCCATCACTTTTTTGTCTTTTTACAAAAGAATGTTTTCCAAAAGTTGTGCCCTAATGTATACTTGTAAAAATGTATATAGAAATGTTTGTATGTGTGACTGGATATGAGGTGATATAATCCTACGCGTATGGACGCAATAACTAAAAAACATTTGGTTAAATTGCTTAAAGTGTGAAAATCCAGATGTGCATTAATTATTAGCATATAGGCCTTGGGGTTTTGTGTTGGTACTTAAGTAAGTACTTGTGAATACGTATGCTTGTATGTTTGAATAAATGCAAATGTATTTATGAAAAGACACCTCTGTGCGAAATGTTGTGTTGCAGCGTTGCAGCGTGTAGTGTTATATGTTCGATAAGAGATAAATATAAAATTTATGCATCCATTTAGTATAAAGCTTGAACAAAGTAAGCCATTGCGGTACTAATTTAATCGATACATCGATGAAGCCGCTATCAAAAAATCTGTATCGCTATTTATTTCCGATACGTTTTTAAAATACAACAACTTTCTTACTTGTTTTTTTTTTTTATTCATTATAATCTTCGTCATCGTCATCATCATCCGCTGTAGTATTTAAATGTAGATCGAATGTATGGGATTGATACAAACATATCATATCTCAACGATGTGTTTCGCCTGAAGCTCACATTATTAAGATTTTCAAAGGCATTCGTAGTATTGTTTTAACTATAATCTTTTTATAGTAGAAACAAAACGAAAGAGAAAAGAATTGGGTATACAATTTATGAACCGAATGCATTATTTTTGATCCATATTTAGATATGTAATGGAAAATGTTGACAGAAATTACAAAATAGGTGAGACAATAAAAATAAAAACAAAAATATGAATTAATTATTATTTTTAATGCTACACAGATCAGCAAGATTACATAAAAAAACATATTTATGTCTAAAGTATGTCCATATAATTCTTATTTATTTCTCTTAATAAAGTGTGAAAAATTAGATGAAACAATTCACATACAACCGAATTAACCGATTGGGGATTAAAAAATAATAATATTAATTTTCTCATTTCATTATCTGGCTTAACCGCCAGCGGAAATATGTAGAATCAATGACCGAGGAATAAGTCATGCAGCGGGCTTGGAGCAAATATTAAATTGTTATAACATTACATTCTGGTGCAGCGGAAAGCAGTCCTGTCACCAGAATCGAAAGAAACTCATCTTCCCAATTACCGACAAATGAAACAGAAATAAGTATTTTTTTGAGACTATTTGCTCCTTATAAGTACGAAGGCAACATATAAAGTATATACCCTTATTTGTCCGATTCCCATTCTAAGCCGATTAAACGATGTCAGTCAATTTTAACATGGCAATAAATATTCATATCTATCTCGATCTAACTTAAATTTCATTTTGTGATACTAGAGAGGTTAGGGAGTTAAGTTTATTGCGTTTATGATCTATTAGGAGAATGTTAAAACCCGATTCTTTATATTTAAAACATATTGAAGGAATAGATTCTGAATTAATCAGGTTTAATAATTCAATTCTTATTCTACCTGGTAATTGAATTAAAAGATTAAAGTTAAGGGTCTTTAATTAATACTTCGTTTATGTTTGTCAACATTATTGGCATCTCTTTTCATTAGTACAAAGTACAGTTAAAAGATGGGTGTGACGATATGTTTATATGTGTCTAGATTTGCTATATTCTCGTTTGTATTAATGCATGTCTGTCGAAATACATATATATGTACATTAGGGTACGCCAAAATCAAACTATAACCAAAACTTTGAAGCTCCATTTAAGATTTTTAATTTTTATGTTGTAAAAATCGTAAAACCGCGATGCATTGAGATTGAAGTCTGTAGTGTTTGTAGACATTTGGACTTACATTTCTTAGACAAAGTTATTGACTTTTATTAAAATTATAGACATTCTGGAGCAAACTAATGTACATACATGAGTATGTATATAGTTTTCTATATGAGTCTGTAAGATGGCAAACAAGTTTTGACTTTTACGGAGATGGAGTCGTTTCTGTATTGACAATTTGCTAATTTGTTCGTAAATTATGGCTGAACATTCAAGTAAATAAATAATAATTAATTTAACTTTATTGGGCTTTATCTAAGTATGTATTTGAAAAATGAAATGCTTCAGTATACTTAAGACACAAGCACACTAGCCCATGATAATGAACATTTAAAATATAAACGTACATACAAACATGTGGTTGTATTTATGTATGTATGTATAATAATATATAGGAACAAATCTTTGCAAATGCATCAATACATGAATTTAATTGTATATGGGCGAATATCAATGAATTCATTGAGACACAAGATTCATATCACAACTTTTAACATATATTTATAGATAGATACTCACATACAATATAAATACTTAGCTATTTACCTATACATATGAATGTGTATAGAAACTAGAATGGTAGTTTGTAAAAATATCGACAACCTACAAATGTTTAAATTGAAATTTATAAATAATTATTGATTATTAAACTTAATATTCTGAAATTCGCATTATGTTGGTATTGAAGTTTATTTGAATATTGTAGATAAGCGTATATTGAACTCATTTTAAAAATATTTTTCATAAATATGAGTCTATTGTTGAAATGTGTTTTTATTCTTATATATTTCTCTAGTATCGCTGCTGGATTTTCGTATTAAAATGAACCCTTTGTGCAAACCTTGATATGCAAATAACTGATAATTTTTTTTTTGTTTTAATTTGTTTAGTTTTGAATTATTAAAAGAATCAACTTTTTTGGAGAATTTGTCATGTAGGTTTAAGCATTGATAAAATGACATGGTTCTACCGTTTGTTTGTTTTTTTTTTTTTTAATATTAAAAATATTAATAATTTGCAAACTAATGTCCCATTTACACGGAAAAAAGTTAAAAATATATTTTCTTAAAAAATTTAACTAGTTAAATAAAAAACTATAGTATTCTTTGTCAATAAACTATAATTTGTAAAAATAAACATAATTCAAAATCGATTCATAAATGTTAACACAATTAAAATCACTTAGAAATTGTTTCGTTTTCTTAAGAATTTTGATTTATGTTTTGGACATTTTTCAATAAATATTTATGAAATAATGAAATGACCACAAGTTGATTTGAAGTTTTATAGAACCACTCTTATTTGAATGAGGTTAAAGCTATTTCTCGAAGCAAATCGCACTTTTCAAAAATCTGCCGCATTATTTCTGGTTATCTTCATATATGATAGGCATCCCACTGAGGATGATGTTGTTATGCCGTAGAAAGACAATTAATTAGAATTTTAATTAGGAAGCCTTATATTTTTTAAATTTAAAAATAATGGCGAACGTTTTTATCATAGTAGGCAAAAATTCGGAATTGAAAATTCGGTTTTTCGGATTAAAATTTTATTCTTTGGTTTTTTAATTCGG
>JACGTJ010001768.1:0-12152 GCA_014858695.1 Chrysomya rufifacies | reverse complement strand
AGACCGCACGGGATAAGCTAGGAAGACGAAATTTGACAATATTTCTCTTATATAAGGTTTGTTTGGTATTGAAAATGGACAGAATTGGTTTATAAATAAGGAAGTTATGGAACAAAAACCCATAAAACTCCAAAATTTTGAAGCATTTTAACACTTAATATGTCATAAATATGAAACGGCAGAAGCTGAAGTTGGCTAACACAAATAGAAAATCCCCCCAAAAAAATTGCCTATTCCGTTCGCCGTTCCAGATGGCCGAATCCGATAAAATCCGATAAACCGAAAAATCCTCCAAAAATCAATAAAATTTTAAGTGAAACAATGAAGTCACTATCTTTTATAACGGCTTTACAAATCCAAAACAAAAATGTATGGTAGTGTGGTATGTTTGTTTGTAGGGTTTTTATTAGCAAAACAAAAACAACAATTTTATCAATTTATAGAGGGTCCAAGTCCATAGTATGTATAGAAAAAGTTGAAATATTGAAAAATATTCAAAAATAGCGGTTTTTTTGAAAATATCTCGGTCATTTATGAATGGATTCTGCCGAATTTAAATAACAAAATTCTGGCGGACCTACGGAATGATTTGATATACATATTATATAGCTTTAAGGTCGAGGGCCTTCATAAACGACATGCCAACCGACCGACAGACATGCATATTACAATTTCTTTTCAATCCAAGTTTCTGAATACATATATACTTTATGGGGTCTTAGATCAAACATGTAGAAATTACAAACGGAATGACTAACTTATATACCCTTCACTACAAGTGAAGGGTATAAAAAAAAACTTATATTTTGCAAAGAAATTTCAAAACTTTTAAAAAATCTAAAGCTTTAAATAATAAACTAAATCTAAAGTAATAATAAACACTAACACAAAATAAATTATAAATTCCAAGCTTTCGTATAACGAAGAAATTTTGAATTTGTATAAAAATCTATATTTTCATTGCTGTTCGCTCACTAACTCACCTTAATATGTTCCAATAATTGTGTGGCCAATGCTAGATTTGGTGCTGGATTTGGTGTGCTCAAATTCAATGATAAATTTATACCCGTACCATTGACTAGTAGACCAGCTGCCGATGCGGCACCACCAATTGTTGTACCCAACGTTGAATTCAACGAAGCAGTACTCGAATTAATGGCATTTTGATTAGTGGCATATGGTGAACCTGTTGGATTGAAATTAGCCACCGGCCCACTAACATCCGCATACGAAACATTCAAACATGTGCCCGATAATGGATCTTCAACGATTTTTGATAGAATCATTTTGCAGGCATTCTTATTGTTTTCCTTATCGCCGATAATGGTAATGCAACGTTCTTGCAATGAAATATCCTTGGGTTTTTGACTAATCTGTACATAAGAACCACTTTCTTCTTTGATTTGCTTAATATAAGCACCACCTTTGCCAATAATCATGCCGGCTGTTGAATTGGGCACCAAAATTTTAACTTGTTTATCACGCTCTTGGCTTTGTTTATTTTCGGCATCCAAGATTTTTGTATTTAAATCGGGTTTTTCACGTATTTTATCCATAATAAAATCGAGTACGGTCATAATGCCTTCAACGCTGCCGGTAATGAGACAGACACGTTCGGTAGTACCTAAAGAGAGAGAGAGAGAGAGAGAAAGATTAATTGTTATGTTTTCTCTTATTTTAAAAAGTGATTTTAAAATAATTACCTGGATAGAAATCATGTGATTTGGACATTTTAACACGAGCACCTGTATCCTTTTGTAAAGAGGCTATGGTTTCGCCTCCTTTGCCAATTATGGCCCCGGAGGCCACTGATGGTACTAAAATCTTCATGTGATAGGTTGAGTCACCTGTAATTTATTTTGTATAAAAAATTAATTATTAGGATTTTATTAAACAAATTTTTGATAGTTTTTTTCAAAGTTGTTGTTTTTTTAATTATTAGGTTCGAAAATTAAAAATAATAACATTTTATTTCTTTTATTTTTTTTTTAAATTATGTTATTTTTTGATTTTGAAATGAGCCATGATGGTTGGTTGATGGTTTTAACGAAAACATTTAATTACATTTAATTTACTAAATGAATTTATACACGAAAATGTTAAGAGATGGTGTGAGCATGATTGAAAATGTTAATGATTTGAAGAGCTTTATGTATGAAAATGCTTAATGAGCTTTTGATTTAAGAACAAAATATTGAAGCACAACATTTACCTTTAGAATAAAGTTTTGTGTTAAAGTTTGTTTGTTTGTTTTTGTGGAGGAGAAAAAGAAATTAACTTAATGTAAAAGCTTTTTAAAGATAAATTATTAAAAAAATTTCTATTAGTTTAAAGCTTTGTAATATTTATAATCATGAGAATTTTAGTTAGAATACAAAAGCGTTAAATATGAAAGCTTTTCAAGTTGAAAGATATCGCATTTTTTTACAAAAAAGCTTTTTAAGTTGAAAGATATCGCACTTTTTTTTACAAAAAATATAAAAGCTTTAACTTTTTATATTTTATAATTTAAAAGCTCAAACCAAAAATTTAAAAAAAATAAGTTTGTTTAGTTACTTGACTCACCGCCAATTTTTGTTATAAATTTTCATGAAATAAACTATAATTCAAAAAAAAGCTTTAAGTTTAATTTTTTTTAAATATTGTTAATATGAAAGCTTTGTTAGAAGAAACAATTACTGCAATTTCAAGCTTTTAAAGCTTTCTGATAAAAGCATTAACGTTTTTCTTTAAGTTAAGCTTTCTGATAAAAGCATTAACGTTCTCCAATTTCAAGTTTTTAAAGCTTTCTGATAAAAGCATTAACGTTTTTCTTTAAGTTTTTTGAAACATTAGAAATTTTAAAAATTTAATTTTGGAGAAAAAAATGTTGAACAGACGGACATTTAGAATTTTAATTTATTAATAAAAAATAAGAGAAAAAAAAACAAAAATTTGTTAATCATGCATTTGACTTTTAAAAAAATTTACATTTCAATTATAATTACAAACAAAAAGCAAAAATTTTAAACCAATTAGTTAAAAAATAATAAATTTAAATTAAATTTTTCTTCAAAATTTAGATTTTTTTCAAAAAACAACAAAAATCTTTATGAACTTTTATAATGACATTTATGAAACAATGAGAAAAGCTTACCATGATGATAATTATTGTTATTATTTTCAATTTCAACCTCTAATCCAGAACAAACAGACTCACCTAAAAATAGATAAAAACATGGACGTAACGAAAAGTTTTTTTTTTTTATTTTTGGGGAGGCAGCAAGCCACACGGTTTTTTTAGATTTTTTTTAAGGAGGAAGAAAGGGGGAGAGAAAAAAAAGGGATAAAAAATTACAATTAGTTTGAATTTATAAAATTGTTTATAAAACATTTTTTTTAGAAATAATAAATCAATAGTCAAACAAAAGATATAAAATTAATAATAATAATGAAAAAAAAAGTAAAAGATAAAAATAAATAATGAAAAGCTCTCGTTTTTATGTGTTAGAAAGAAAAATGAAAAATTAATTAAGAAAAAAGAAAACTATGTGAAATATATGTGTGTGTTTTATTGAAAAAAAAAAGAAAAATTGTATAAAAGAGTTCATTATTATTAAACTACATTAAAAAAAAAATAATAATAATAAATTTGCTCGAGGTTAAAGTAGATTTTTGTTTATAACAACTTTTTTCTATGGCAAAGTTAAAAATAGTGTTCAATAGCAATTGTTTTGTAAAGGGGAATCAGCACATAATCTAAATTATTTTAATGTTAATTAAATTTAAAAATTTAAACGTGAAAATCGATTTAGCTTTAAACACACATAAAAAAAGAAATCATTTATATTTTATAACAAAAAAAAAAAACTAATGTTTTCCTCTCCCTGGAAATTTCGATTGTTCTGTTTTAAATCCCTGGAATCTGCTGAATTCCTGTTAGGAACTAATTTCTCAAAAATATTACATAAGATCGGTTAAAAATTCCAATTTATTGCCGATTTAAGACTTAATACAAATGAAATTAGGATTTTGTTAAATTTTTACAGAATTATCTCTCAAATTGATAACTCAAAAACTAGAGTGAATTGGAAAAATTTAATAGCTTTAGAACTTTGTTTTTTAGGAATTTTTTAAAAATTTTATTTCTTGGAAATTTTATAAAAAAATAAGAAATTTCAGAAAATCTAATTAAGTTTTAGTTTTCCTAAAAAATGTTAAATATTCTGAAAATTTAGTTTGTTTAAGAAGTTTTAAAAAAAATTTAAAGAAAATTTCACAATTTCTATAAATTTGTTTATTTATTTGTGAAAATTTTCGAGAATTTTTTAGATTTTTTAAAAATTTATTTAAAATTTTATGAAAATCGAGTTCCCTTTTGTGGTCAACTTTGTTTCTTTTAACTGGGGACCTACTTAAAGCTTAATAGTTATTGGTTCTTTAATTCAGATTAACCTATTATGCGATTTTCGAAGTAAACCAAGTTTCAACTTTTGTTTATCTTTAGCCCATATTTATAATAGCACACTTTTATAAAGCTTTCAACAGACAGACGGACGGACATAGCACAACAATTTTAGCACAAACCAGAATCTAAACATTTCGAGATATTAAACTAATAACAAGTTACAAATGTAATGACAAATCCATCATTTTATGGTGATGTATATAAAAAAATATTCACTAAGTTATCACGTGTTTTATGTAGAGTTTCAAAAACACTTTTAAGTCTAACCTCTTAAATCATATAATACAAAAATTATATCAACTAGATAATAACAATAACAAAAAAACTAGAAATATATCACTAAACAACAACACATTCAATTAATATTTGTGTCAAACGGAGATGGCCTATTACGTAACCATATAAATAAATATGCTCTACTCTTAATGCATACTCTCTTTCTCTGTATAATCTTAATTCTATATAAATATATTATCATATAATGTTCTCTACAAACAACAACACAAACAGCAACAATAACAATATAAATGACTGAACATTGACAAGATTTTATTATGATGAACATGACAACAATAATAACGCATTCTATTATGCACCTGATTAAATGTTACAGTTCTCTTAAAAATTAAATATACACATTGATACAAACGAAACCCCCTACATATGTATGTGCTATATAATACTATATATATACACACTTGAAAAAACATCAATATCTGATTATTGTTGTTGTTGTGTTGTAATAATTATAAAAAAAAACATATAGAATTGTAAAATAAATGAAAAAAAACAAACTATACTCAAAGGCAAAAGAATATACAACTACTATCTATTAAATATATGTATGTATATGTTTGTTGTAAATGAGAGTTTTTTTTTTGTTTTTGTAATATGACATAGATATTTGTAAAAATGTATATATATAGTTTTCTATATATACATGAATATGCAACCTTGTGACATTAATTGTAAATGGAAAAATGTGTAAAGTCGGTGTATGTATAAATGTTTGCTTAAAAAATATATGTATGTAAACACTTAGGACTCGAGAAACGTGCTAAAATAATAAGTATATGAAAATATAAGTCATTAGTTAGCATTTTTCGGTTTTATTTTAAAAATTGCTTTAAAAAAAACTTTTAAAAATTATAATTTTTAAAGTCCTAAAGAAATCTTCAATTATTAATAAATATAATTTAACTTGTTATTATTGTATTCTTGTTTGTTTTATAGACAGGATAAGAAATTTGTTTTATCCCCAAGGCCGTTAAAACGGTTACTTTTTTCTTTAGGTATATTTTCACAAACATTTACATGTATGTATATGCAAAATACATATTTATTTTTTATATTCATATATCATTTCTATGCAAAAGAAAAGCCAACAACAACATAAAAAAATTTTAAATAAAGAAATAAAAAAAGTTGAAAAATAATCATAATTCATAGTTATATTGAAAAGCCTATGACACATATATCTTATTTATGTTAAAATCAAAAGCTTTCAGGGAAAAGTTATGTATTATTGAACATTTTGAAGAATAGGAAGCTATAAAAAGCTTTTATTCATATTTTTAATAAAGTTTAAGTTCAATATAATAAAATCTTCATTTGAAAGCTGTTTTGTTTAAATTTTCTTTCAATATTTACTAAATTGTAAAGATATGACAAAGCTTTCATCTTAAATGTTAGATAAATCTTTAAGTTTAAGGATTTATATTAAATTTAAAAATCTATTTAAAATAAATAATTGTGGACAGTTTTTTGGAAGTCAAATATATAGAATAGAGATACTTTATTTAAAAAAAATAACTAGACATTTGAAAAAGTTAATACAAAAGCTTTTTCAAAACTTATTGAATCTAACAGTATAAAGTTTAAAGTAAAAACATAAAATATGTGATAGCTTTATTACATTCATCATGGTAACACTTTAAATTTACAAAAGCTTTTGTAAGTCTTAATCATTTATTCAATTTAAAGTTTATAAGATCGCAAATGGTTTTATTTTAAGTTTGAAAACTAATTAACAGAATTATGTTTCACATACAAATAGTCTTAAATTTAGTTGGCTTTAAGCCATTATTTTTGAAATAAAGCTTTTTCCACGAAATTCTTAATAAGCATTTTAGCTTCATAAAGAACAATTTAATGTGGAATTAAATTTGAAATTATATGTTATATGTTATATAAATTGTAAGAATACAATCTTATTTTATTGCATGTAAATTAACAAATTTCAAAACAATAGCTGAGAAAGCTCATCTAAATATTAACTTTCTTAAAAGCTTTTGTTATCAAAAATAATGATTTTTTGAAAAAATAAATAACAACTAACAACTTTAAAGTTTTTAATTCCAAAAGTGTGAAACTTTTAAATCCGGTATTATAAGGTAAAATCTTGCAAAGTACTAAGAGATAAACAAGTTACTTTTCTTTTTCAAAATTCAAAGCTTTTGTAATTAGAAAAATGTAAATATGATATTTGTAGCAGTTTTCTTTTAAAGCTATATTAACATAAAAAGCTAGGTAAAAGCTTTTTATGTTAATTTTGCTAAAGTTTTATAACATTTTTTGTTTCTAAAATGAAACATTAAAGCTTATTGTTAATGTGTAGAAGAAAATTTGCTAACTTAAGTTTTTTAAAAGTTTTATTACTTCCCCACTTTAGTTTTTGTAGTTTTTCGATGTTAAAAGTTTTATGTTATAAACTTTTGTTAACTTTTTTGTTTTCTTTATTAAAAAAAGATACCTATTTGAAATTTTTCCTAAGCCTTAAGCAAAACTATATGTTAACTTATTTGTTTCTTTTTTAAAATAACCTACACTTTTGCTTTTTTATCTACGTTTTCTTTTCTTTCTTTTTGTCTTTTTCTTCATATATCTGATTTTCTTTATACGCTTACAAAATGTTTTAAGTGTCCTTCAAAAATATGTATAAAACATGTTATAGTGTTTTATTTATACATCATACTATATATATATACATTTTTCTATTATTTAATGCTTTATTTGTCGTTAGACTTTAATTAGAAACTTTGTGTGTACTAAATTTTTAGCATTTTTATAAGAATCATCAAAAAAATACAGGGGGATATATTGGGTTTGTCTTTTCGTTTGTAATATGTATGTATGACGCTGAAGAGGTATATTCTGGGTCTGGCTAAGACGCAACTCTTGTAGTACGATCTTGCTTTCAGCGGACAGAGTGTTAGACAGACAGACAATTTGTCTCTCGATTGAAAGAGGATCCGGGAAGGCGGAATCGGTACATTAATAAGACAATTTGTCTGTCTTTTGAAAGAGGATCCGGGAACGTTCATTAATAAGACAGTTGGGGAGCAAATATCGATCAAAAGAGGTCTTGGTAAGACTCAGCTCCTACGGTACGATTGTGTTTTCAGCAGACACACAGTTGGACAGACAATCTGCCTGTCCTATTGAAAGAGAATCTGGAAGGGTAGAATCGGTTTGTTAATAAGAAAGTTGTGGACCAAATACCGATAAAAAGAGTTTATTTCAACATATGAAACGGACGATCGTACAACAAGGCTAATAGTAATGGAAAACTTGGATAAACAAATTGAAGGTGTACCTCCTACTTTTCCACCTATCTCCTATACTATAGGTTATATTAAAATATATGGAATTTTTTTTTAGATTTTGTAAATATAGGGAATAGGCATGGCTACTGCCCACTTTTATTTCTTATGTGACATAGCTTCTGTTAATGTTGAGTATTCAAGAAATGATCATATATAATCTTAGTTGTTGTTGTGGGTATTCAAGAATCGATATTCAAGTCGATTATAATCTTAGTTGTTGTTTTTATAAAATAGAAAAAAAGTTTAGCAAGAAAAAAATTGCATAGCGATAGAAGACTATAATGACATTGCTTTCAAATGCTTAGAATTTTGGCTACAAAAGAAATTTGCTTACAAAAATGTAAATAAATGTTAATAGAAAAACATATATATAGAAAAAAGTATGTACATATGTATGTATGTTTGTTTATTTCATAGTATAGTAAAAGCAATATTTTAAAAAAATAAAGAAAAACATGAAACAAATTGAGTCATAGATTATTGTGTTAGAAATAACACGAATCTGAAAACTAAAACATATGTGAAAACATTTGCACACACTAAAACAAACAAATAGAATTTTGAAAAAAAAAATTAGAAAAATAAAATGAAATGTTTAAAAGAATTTGAAAAAAAAAGAAAACATATATTGAAAAATACTCAAAATAGATTTAAATAGAATACTCATAAATTAAAATAGATCATTAGGCAACCAAAAATAAAAAAATTAAAACAAAACTAAACTAAAATAATGTAAATTCTAAAAAGGCAAACATGTGTTTTAGTTTTATGGATACTTGTTTTTTTCAGCTATTTTTTATAATTTGAAATATAAACCATTTAACTTAGAATTTTAATAGTTTTGTTTTTTTAACATTTTTTTTTTCTTAGACATTTTTTTCTTTTATATTTTGCATAACAGGTTAATTAATGTATTTTGAACATTTTTGTTAACTTTTAATTGGTTCTTAAAATGACAAAGTTTTTTTTTTTTAATTTTGTTTGTGTTTTTAAGCAAAATTCCTTTTGCTGGGTATAATTATGTTTTTTTTTTGTCATGAATATTTATGTAAGCTTTTAAACTAAAGATAAACTTTTAGTTAAACTAAATGTTTTTTTGTTCTTTCTTTTAAAATTTTGTTTATTTCAAAATTAGTTTAGAATTTGATTTTGAAATCGTTTAAAAACTTAAATGATTTTAATTTGGCCTTTGATCTTAATACAATGCTAACATAACAAAATAATTTCCATTTCAATGATTTTGAACTTAAAGTAAGTTTGTTTTTTAAATCAATTGAATTTTGATAATATTTGATTTAGAAATTATAATTTAGAAGTTCATTTTGTAATATTTTACAGAAATCTGTTAAATTTGATTAACTAATAATTGGACTTTTCTGGAATAAATAATTTATTTAAATCCTGCCTGTCTGTCCGTCTCATATTTTGAAAAAATGTTCAAAAATCATGTAATTTGTTTGTTTTTGATTGGGAGTAAAAATAAAGTTAAGATTTTCTTTTCTACAACACTTAACTAAAATTTCCTAAATTTTCTAGAGAAATTATGTGTATTATTTGGATTAATATTACATATTCCTCCGTCCATTTGCAAATTTGTTACTAATACAGAGAAGGCACAGAGACTTCACAAAATTCACAAATAACAGATTAAAATTTTATAAAAAATATGAAAGGAAATATAACATATTACTGCATTTTTTTTAATCAATATTTTTTTAAAGATTTTTTTTTTGTTTTTGCTTAAAACACAAATAAAAAACATTTAATTTTCAAAAAAGTTAACAGCTTTTTATATGCCTGCTTTAAATTTACTATCAAATTTCTGAAAAAGAACTCTAACTAATTCCTCAACAAAATGTGTAACAAACTTTTGAACAAAATCACCAAAAATTCGTATTATTTTAAAAACATTAAAAATGTTGCCCCTAAAAATAGGCTACAAAAAATGAAAAACAAAACAAATGAAATATTTACTTTTGAGTTGTGTAATTTTCCAACAAAACTTACAATCAATAAAAAAATAAATATTAAAATACTTTAAAGATTTCTATTTCTGTTTATTTTAGATTAAGCTCCTGAGCATATGCTACAAAATATCAAATAAACTGTTTTAGTTAAATCTTTTACTGAAAAAAATGTATTAAATTTTTATTTTTTTTTTTAAATATTTTTAAGTAAGTTAACAATATTATCACTGACTTTTATTAAATATTAAAAATTTTAGAAAAAAAAATAACACCTAAAAATATGCTACAAAACAAAATAACTGAAAATGTCTTAAGTTATGTTAATAAATTTATTGATAAATTAAAGAAAACTTTATATACTTTAAATGATTCTAGCAAATTTCCCTCTACATTTCTCACTAAATTAATATTTGGCTTTAAATTTAGCCGCCCTTATTAAACAAAATTTATTGCTTAATTTTAAAAAGAAAAAAAAAAAAATCTGGAAAAATTATGTCAGCAGGTTATGATAGCAATTTAAAATTAAACAATTCCTTGTTGGAAAAAAAATGAAACCAAACTGCTTATAACCAAAAAATTTCCTTCCTTTCTACATTTTATTTATTATCGCAAACATTTTAGATATAATTTACAAACCTATTAAGTTCCTTTTCTTTTAATTACACACATAAAATGCTAACATTTTTTTTCATTTCTTCTCATTCTCTTCAATAATTTACAAAATCCGTAAATGTATGTCATATGTTTTGTTTCGACGACTTCAAGACAAACACAAATGAAATGAAGAAATTTTGTTGTGTTAAGCAAAATTTTCTCTTTAGTGTTTTCTTTTTTTTTTTTTTTTTTTCAAAGACCAATAAATGAATGAAAAAAAAAGAACTAGGTTGAAAAGGAAATAGGAAAAAATATTGTTCATTTCATTGTCGCCCAAAAAGAAAAAAAAAAATTATTTTGATGTTCTTGGCGTATGAACAACAAACACAAGAAATTTTAAATTCTTAAGGGATCTAAAATTTCATAATATTTTAAGCAAAATTAATGAGTTTTAATATGAAATGTTTAGAACATAAGGAAAACATAGAAAGGAAATAAGTAATCATAGATTTATTTCCAAGGAAATTTGTTATCTTTACTTTTTAGCAAGAGAAATTAAGAAAAATGTTTGAAGCAGAGAGCATGCAGTAAAAGAACAAAATATTTCCTAAGGGAATTCTTTAAGAAATTTAAATTTTCAAAAATAATTTAAATATTTATTTTAATGTGATATTTTTATAACTAATTTAATCTAAATGCAGACATGAAGGCTACAAATGTTTAATAGTTTTTTCTTATTCATTTTTAAATTGCACTCAATTTTTTCACTTGTGGCTTCTTAACACTTAACATTTTTATTTCAAACTAACAAATCTGTTAAATGTTTTTCATATAAACAAAATTTTGCTTAAAAATAACTTGTACAATATTTAATGATTTATGGAGTTCAGCCAACACTTGTGTGTGTTTGTTATTTGTTTTCTTTTTATATTATTTTATATATTAAAAATAAATTTTTCAAAACTTTTTTTGAAATTTTAAATATGCTTGGCCATTTGCGTTGAAAATAATTTTTGTTAGTTATTTTTAGCAGAATTTTGAATTGAAAATTTTTTTGAAAACATAAAGAGTTCAAGGTATATAATTTTTTTTTTTAGAAAGACGTATGATTAATATTAATAAAATTGCAATAAATAACAATTTAATTTTCTAAGCAATTTAAGAAAATGTTCTCAGTAGTGAGAGAATTAAAATTTTTTTAAAAAAAAAATATGGTTTAAGAAACTACGAATCACTGAAATCTTGTAAATAAGAGAAATAGAATCTCATTTTCTAGCATCTGTTTACGTATGAGTAATATTTAATTAAGAAAATGTTAATAACTTTTCTTCTTCAGAATTTTTGCATTATTTTCTTTTAAAATTCTCGAAAATTTATTATTTTTTGTAAAAATTTTAAAAATTCCTCTAATAAATATTGAACTTTAAAAAAAAGTACTTTAAAGTTCTCAAAAAATTTTTTTTGCAAATTTTCTTTTAAAACAAATTTATTGAAAATTTTCTTCTAAAACAAAATTTTTTGAAAATTTTCTTTTAAAAC
>JACGTJ010001767.1:6653-19293 GCA_014858695.1 Chrysomya rufifacies | reverse complement strand
CTGTTGGATAGTAGGAAGTGGGCGTGGCCCGTCCACTCTTTAAAATTCGTGATTTTGGTGTGTTTGTTATTTAATATCTCATAACTGTGAAATGAATGGAGGCAAACGATCAAATTTTCGATGTATCGTTAACACGAAAACGAAATATGGCAAAAATATTTCTGTTATATAAGGATTGTTTGGTATTGAAAATTGACATAATTGGATTATAAATAGTGAAGTTATGGAACGAAACCCATGAAAACCTGTAATTTTGGAGCATTTTAGTACATAATGTTTCATAAATATGAAACGGATGAACGTACAAAGATGAAATTTAAGGTAGATCATAATATAGTAACGAGAAACTATGATCCGAAATATGTGCGTGACACGTCCACTTTTTCCCGCTCATAAAAATAAGAACGTTTGTAATTTTCGATATATTAGTCAAGTGGAGAATTGTACAGTCGTTCATTTTAGAAATATATGTATTTATATTTCTTAAATTTGAATTTAAGAGATAGCTTCATAGATGAATATTGTTGCATCTTGTTATTTTTATAAAGATATCCCTTTGTCTTTTCCAAAATTATGTTTGTTAGGCTAACAGCTACCCAAAGTTATCTCAATTAAGACAAATTTATAAAATTAGCGTTACTTGTATTGGTCATAAAGTCGCCTATTGACTCTGTGTAAATGCTTCAGCGGTTGTGCAATTGTATCTTACGAATACAGATAAATATTGTACAGACGAATGCTACAATAAACTTATTCCGCTTTTCAAACTTGCTTTCCAACACGTTTCAACATTAATAAATTGGACTTCTATAAGAACAAATTCAACATACAAAATAAGGTACAGCATTTGTCAACACCAATAGCACCAAAAAAAAATGTGCATGTTCTTAAATTTTCCAAAATGTTTTATTTTCGTGGCTCACTTTTTATGTCAAAAATTCTTCCATCTATCAAAGAGCTCACCTAAAATTACATCTTTATCTACCAAAGGCTTCAAAATGGCGGATTTTTATGGGTGGAGAAACAAGCCTCCTACTATATAGTGTACGAAAGAAATTGGCAACTTATGAGTTTTACGCTTTTACTGTTGTAAAATTATAACATATTAAATATCAAAATTCTTCAAAGAAGGGCAACTTTATGGGTAAGCGGGCACGATTATTCTTGCTATTATGCTTCATATTTATTATGTATTATGTACTTAAATACTTAAAGTATTTAAGTACATATAAGTGCAATACATAATCGTCCATTTTTAGGGTTTTCGGTGCAAAACTTTCTAATTTATGAACCAATTTGTTTTAATTTTTATCCCCAAGCTTCAGCGCTTCGACAGACAGATCGACATGGAACCATGCCAGGACCCAGAATATATACGAATGTTGGGTTTCATACCATTATCTCAACATGTTTCAAACTGATAGCTAAAATATATAAAAAAAATTTAGAAAAAACGCTATAGACTTTCAAGGTCTATACACCATTATATTGAGCTACATGACACCATTATATTGAGCTAGGTGTCATAGATCATGCTTAATTTGTATAGAATCTATAACTAATATACATAAATCTATACTATACTAATCTATACTATAGATAGAAATAAAATGTATTAAACTGTTAACTTACAGAATTCTTTTCACTAAATTATTAATAAAATATGTTAAGTTAACATAACATGTTAATTTTTTATACTCACTGTAATTGATAAACAATGACTAAGGTGGCAGCATTATGGTTTGTATTGTAAACAAATATATGGCAACTTGTTTTAAGAAGTCTGATAAAAAATAATTAATAAAATTGCAACAAAAACATAATTCTACGTGTACACCGCTAAATATTTTAAGAACATTTCTAATTAATTAAAATTTAAAAAAATGCCACCAGCCAAGAACAAACAACAAAATGCTGTTAAAAATCCTACAGAAAAATTCAATGAAACTCATGCCAGAAATATAGAAGTTGCTAAAAAATTGGTAGAAAATTATGTTTCTTCTTCGGAAGATGAAGATGAATTGGACGAAAAAACTATCTTAAGTAATTATACATTTTATTAAAGAGGAGCATAAACAGATAAAATTTATAATATTTTAATTTTTGCAGAATCTTTATATCAACATTATAATACCCGCAAGGAAGATGAACATCTTTTGGCTAAAACAGCCGGCTTTTTGGAAAATGTTTTGCAAACTGGAGCTGCAACTTGTCTTATATGTATTGGCAGCATTAAACGTTCTAATCCCATATGGTCTTGCAAATATTGCTATTGTTTCTTTCATTTGAACTGTATACGAAGATGGGCTAATGATAGTATGGCACAGGCTAAGGCACAAACACAAAATGAACAGGGCTATTACAATCATATGGGTGAGTATGTACCACCCAAAAAACCGAAAGCATTGCATTGGTGTTGTCCACAATGTAGAAGAGAATTTCAACCAGACGAAAGACCCACAGAATATGAATGTTTCTGTGGCAAGGAAATAAATCCTCCCTCACAACCGTGGTTGGTGCCACATTCTTGTGGTGAGATATGTGGTAAAGCTTTACAACCCAATTGTGGTCACAAATGTACATTACTTTGTCATCCTGGACCTTGTCCTCCCTGTGCTCAATATGCTGTAACTTCTTGTAAATGTGGAAAATCTCCAGCAAAATCTGTACGCTGTGCGGAAAAGTTATGGGAGTGTCAGAAAAAATGTGATCTGTTATTACCCTGCAAAGAGCATGTCTGCGAAAAGTTATGCCATAAACCGGGACAATGTCCACCATGCCACCAAACCAGCATGCAATCATGTGAATGTGGTCGTGAAATTGCTAAACGTAAATGTTGTGACTTGAAATGGCATTGCAAAAAACCTTGTGGAAAAACTTATTCCTGTGGCTTACATACTTGCAAGAAAGTTTGTCATTCTGGTGATTGTGGTCAATGCCCATTAAGTTTACCAAGATCTTGTCCTTGTGGCAAAACTGTAAGTATTAAATTATTACTTCTTAGTTGAACAAATAATGAGTATTTTTTATTTAATTAGAAAAAAGTAGGCCCTTGTTCTGAGGTAATAGATACTTGTGGTGATACATGTCAAAAACTATTAGCTTGTGGGGTGCATACTTGTACCCAGCGTTGTCACAAGGGAAATTGTAATTTGGTAAGTAAAATGTTTAAGAAATACGATTGTATATCTTTATATTTATTATTTTCTTTAGTGCTTTATTATAACTAAAAAACACTGTCGTTGTGGAATGCATGAAAAAGAATTGCCCTGTTCGAAGGAATTCACCTGTGAAACTAAATGTAAACAAATGCGAGATTGTGGCAAACATCCCTGCAATCGTAAGGTAAATGCAAGGAAACTAATCACTAAAAAGAAAATTTCAATTCAAGCATTTATAATAAAAACAAAATTTTTAGTGCTGCGATCGGAATTGTCCTCCTTGTGATAAAGTATGTGGAAAACCTTTGTCCTGTGGCAAACACAAATGTCAATCGATTTGCCACAAGGGACCTTGTTATCCGTGTCAACAAAAATCTCAAGTTAATTGTCGCTGTGGTAAATCCAAAAGAATGGTACCTTGCGGTCGAGAACGTACAGCACGAGTAGTGTGTTTGGAACCATGTCGGTGAGTATTAAAGTCAGTGCCATCAAACTTCCACAAAATAAGTTAATCTTGAAATTTTTTTCTTAAAGTATACCTTCTAAATGTCATCATGAAAACAAACATCGCTGTCATAAGAATGAATGTCCAAGTTGTTCCCAACCTTGTGGTTTACCCAATGATACAACCAAATGTGAACATAAATGTATGGCTAAATGCCATGCTGCAGTTAAAGTAGCAAAGAAATCTAATGTTGATACTACAAGTGTATGGGAGCCTGCTAAACAGTTTGAATTTAAGCAAATGCCTCATCCTCGTTGTGAACAAAAAGTTAGCGTTACTTGTATAGGTGGACATGAAGTTGCCGATTGGCCTTGTTGGAATTCAAAACCCTCATCCTGTCAGCGTTTATGTAATCGTATCTTGCGTTGTGGTAATCACAAATGTAATCTAGTCTGTCATTCTGTGCCCGATATAAAAAATATGGAGGTAATCTAATGCATTTTTCTGTTAAACTTAACCGGTAACACTTTCTTAGTTTTACTTATCGTAGAGTTCATAATTAAAGCAACATCTTCGCAAGAATTTTATTTTAACATTTTAGCAACAACCTGGTTGTGCACCTTGTGAGGAAGGTTGCCATATTCCTCGTCCCGAAGGATGCACTCATAACTGTCCTAGACCTTGTCATCAACCTCCCTGTTATCCTTGTAATGTTATTATAAAAACTAAATGTCATTGCGGCCTTATGCCTATAGCCTACAAATGTAGTGAATATTTCAATACCGAAGGTGGAGAAGGAGAAATTTTGGAAAGACAAGAAAATCTTAAGAGCTGTGGAAACAGATGTTTGAAGAACGTAAGTTTTTTTTACTACAAATCAAGTTAACTTCACCTAAAGATTTTTTATATTTCATTAGTACCCTTGTGGCCATCGTTGTGCCGCCAAATGTCACTCTGGTCCTTGTCCCTATCCCGAGTCTTGTCGCAAAAAAGTACGCATTTTATGTGATTGTAAACGCTTAAAAATGGAAGTTTCATGTGACAAATATCGTGCTGGTATGCAAAAATTGCAATGCGATGAAAATTGCGTTGAAACACAAAAATCTTTGGAACAAGCTCGTCTTAAGGAAGAGGAAATAAGACGTAAACAAGAGGAAGAACGTAATCGTGTTGAATTAGAACAATTTGAAAAGAAATTTAGCAAACGTAAACCCAAAGAACGTAAAACATTAGAAGTGAAACAAAAGACACCAATTGATTGGAAATTGTTGGGTGTATATGCTGGTATATTGGGAGCTGTATTATTAGCAGTGGCTTTAGCATTTTATGAAGATCATTAGGCGATTTTTTTAAAGAAAATACATGTAGCATATTTGTTTGGGTTACAAAATTTTTAATACATCTAAATAAAATAAATAAAACTTCAGTATGAATACATGCTAAAGTCTTTTATTTTTTTTATAATTTTAAGAATAATTTAATAGAACGTACTTTAAAAGACTAAAAATTCCAAATACCGTACGTATTTATATTTATAATTAATGTAATAATCTATAATTTATTGTTTAAAAACGACGATTACCACCGCCACCACCATAACGTCCCCAATTACTAGTACCACCTCCACGATTGTAGCCTCCATAACCGCCACCACCACCACCATAACGATTACCACCTCCATAACCGCCGCTGCCGCCGCCATAGCCACCACCGCCAAAACCTCCACCACTGCCACCCTCAAATCTACCTCTCTTATTGGGTATGACACTACTACCAGAACCACGACTCTGATAAGGCATAACACCTTTTTCACGTTGTATTTGATAATCACCAGCTGTTAATTTACACAACTCCTTTACTACTTCTACCAATTTAGTTTGAGACTCATTTAATTGATTGATTTCGGTAGGTTCATCACAAGCAACTGATACCAAATCTTCGAGAGCGGGTTTTAAAGCAGCCAACATAGCGGCCAAATTTGGATCCATTTTGAAATTAAGCCAATTATCCAAACGTACAATATTGCCTTTAACCAAATCGATTTTACGGCAACCAAACAAAAGCAAATGCAATGGAGTTACCATGGTCATTTGTTTACACGACACGGCACGTGTACGTATCTTTTCGCCAAATACAAAGAAGGGATAGGGAAAAGTGACTGCTAAATTACTGCAGTTAACAGAGGTTTTATGTATAAGAGCAGCTTTTGATTCTGTGGTCAAAACTTTACGTTTTTCTTTGTGATAGCAGACATTGGGATACAAACCCATACACAAAAGTGCTGTTGCCATATCCAAAACGGGATCATCCGAATTAGCATCTATACGTGCGGATATCATGGATTCTTCTGGAAATCCAGCTTGCTGTAGTAAATCCAAAAGTTGATTCTTGGCCTCGGCCATAACACGCATAGTTGATAGTTGTAGTCCTTTCCATTCACAAAAACGTATCTCTTCATCTTCTCCCTTGTGGCGGGCACTTTCCCACATTTGTGAGGCTACAATCATGGCTACATGATCCGAACATTTGATACCACCCAAGGCTTTCTGATGATTTTGCAAACGACGTTGACCCAAATCCAAAGAAAAAATCTCCGAGAATGTACTTGAATAAGAAGCCATACTGGCTGCAATATCAGCACAACCAAAAACTGTACTCAATACTACCATTTTACCCAATCTGGGTTCAATAGGCAATCTCGCCAATATACGACCCAATGGTGTAAGTTCATCATTGTTATCCAAACAACGCATATCACGCAAAAGTACTTCAGCCTCAATTACAGCATCTAATGGTGGTGGTTCTAAAGCTTTGGATAAAAATTGATGTATGGAACCCAAACGTAAAAGTTTTATAGACAAAGCCATTTCGTGCAATGGAGTACGAAACATTTCGGGTGTTAAATGACTTTCCAAAGCTTGGTAACGAGCTTTAGAACATAATGTGAAACAGAAACCGGGTCTAACGCGACCAGCACGACCCTTACGCTGTTCCAAATTTGTTTTACTAGCCCAAACGGTGGCATAACTTGTGAGATTATTGTGAGAGGTGAACATTTTCATACGGGCCTTGCATAAATCAATAACAAATACAATATCATCAATTGTAATTGAAGTTTCAGCAATATTGGTGGAGAGTATAATCTGGATTAGGAATACAAAGAAAAACATATTAAATTCTCAACATCTTAATATATATGTGTTCAATATTTAAGCAGGATTTAAATTACTCACCTTAGTAACACCATTTGGTACCGGTTCGAAAACCTTACGTTGATCCTCTCTGGGAATTTGTGAATGACAGGGTAAAATACGATATTGAGGTCCACCAAACTGTGAATTTTGTAAAAATTTCATTAAAGCAAAAATCAAATTCCAACCGGGTAAGAAAATTAAAACGGCACCAGGAATATTTTTCGATTTAATGTGAACTAACAAAGATTCAATCAATTCAAAGGAACACTCAGATTCCGATAACATAGCCATAGCATTTTTAGTCTGTAGTGAATATGTCGAATCAATAACCTTATTAAGATTTTGCTCTGTAACATCTTCTCCATTTTCTTTGAGTACAGCATTTTCTTCATCATCTTTATCTTTATTCTTTTTGCGTGATTCAGGTGTAGGTACGAATTTTGTCATTTCCAGACAATCTTCAAGGAAAAATTGTTGTACTGGATAAGCACGGCCGGGTACTTCCAATACAGGACAACGACCAAAGTATTCCGAAAATAATGTAGTATCAATTGTGGCTGACATTAGTATAATACGTATATCAGGATATGTATGCACCATATCACGTAAAATTACCAAAAGAAAATCACTGTTAACATCACGTTCGTGAATTTCATCGACTATAATATGTGATACACCACGTAAACCAGCCTCTAATTTACGCAATAAAACACCCACAGTACAAAACAATATGGCACCATAGGGCCGTGGCATAGCACTTTCAAAACGTACTGAATAACCCACAGATTCACCAAGATTTTCACAACGTTCATTAGCCACACGTTCAGCCACCGATATGGCGGAAATACGTCGAGGTTGTGTTACATATATATTACAATAGGCACCCTGACCCGATTGTACATAATCCTCTAGAATATATTGAGCAATTTGTGTAGTTTTACCACAACCGGTATTACCACGTATAATAACTACTGGATTTTCATTGATAGCTTCCATTATTTCAGCACGCATAGCAGCTATGGGTAACTTTTCGCGGAAATCTAAGAATTTCTGATATTCTGGATTATTAAGACGTTTTTCTTTGCTCGATGATTCGAGATCATTACATAAATCATCTAAAGAGGCTGTTGCTAAATAGCCTTCATCAATATTACAAGCATTCCAGGCATTCCAATTTGGTTGTGGTGGTGCCCAGGGTATAATGGAGGCAACCAATTGTTGATTATCCATTCGTAGACGATTATTATCTTTTCCGGTATTGACCTTGAATAAGAATGTTTTATTTTAGAGTAGTTTTAATACAGAGCAATACAATTATTAATTGCATTGAAAAACGAGTAATTTTACATGTAAAATATGTACAAAACAATGTATATTTATATGTAATTTTACACAGAAAGGTAAAATTTTAAATTTTTCTACACAAAATGTTTCATTTTACTCAGAAAACACTTACCTGTAAGCTAATAACATCCGTTTCAGGATCTGGTTTAAGATTATTCATGTTAATCGTAGGTAAATCCATTTCACGTATAACCTCCTCCACTTTTTGAATAATTTCTGGATCAATATTAACATCATAGGGTGGCAATTCTTCGTCATCTTTCTTTTGCTTCAAAGTACCAGTGAATGCTTCAATTACACCCAAATGATAAAGTTGACGTACCAAAGAAAGAGCACATGATTTACTAGCCGATTGTTTGTTAGAACCAGTTTCACGAGCGGTAATGGTTCTCTTTAAATCACGTACAAAAATATGCATTTCAGCCATAAAACTCCTATAAATTACAACAATTATATAAATTCCCAAAAATTGTGTGAATCAAAATAGAGTAGTATAAAATGTAAAAAAAAAAAGCGAATTGCTTACCATTTTAAACGATATTGTAGCACCTTTTATTTGGCGAATAAAATAGAAACAGCCAGCGGTTTCATGGAAAATAAATACCTCTTAAAACTATAACTACAAAACAAACAAAAAAAAAATAGAAATGCAACCAATCAGTATTTCAATTCAAAACAGTGACTTAATGTTAATCGATTGTAAGTTATTCTGAACTCTTGACGTTTATTCCATAAACGTTCCTTAACAAACAAAAGGAACATGTACGGAACAAAGAGTTTAAACTGAAATTCATTATTATTGTGTATTTGTTTGTTAAATTTTTAGTCACTCTAAATGAATTGAAAATACACTAAATGCGTTTTTTACCTATAACACGCATTTATTCCTCAAAAAATAAATCTGAAAAATATCCATACATCCATAAAACCACTGGCTGAAGTTTCATTTTTTGCTAAATGAAATTTTTAAAAATTTTCGTAAAATTTATAACTAGAAATCGTTTTATTATGTTAATTAATTACTTCTGTAATTAACATAATAAAAAGATTTCTTCATATTGAACTTTTTCTCAATATTAGTTCCTTTATAAATTTGATTTCTAGATATTCAGCCATTTTCTACATTTAGAATATGACCGAATATTACGGCGTATAGTTCCAATTAATATGTTCTTATTAAGGTGCTACAAAATCGCTGGTATTTTTGAAACAAAAAAAGTTGAAAATGTAATGAAAGTGAATGATTAATAATAAATAATATGATTGTTTAAGTTGTTCACAGCCAAGTTCTTGGTTGTTTTTGTTAACATTAAATGATTTTGTAGTAGTTATAAGCTATAGAGAAAAAACTGTCAATGGTTTAAACACAAAAGATGTAATTAGTGACAGAAGTTATAATTAATATAATTCATTGTATTAGTACACAAATAACACTTTCCAGGACAGTAACTCTTTCACAGCTAAATACTTTATGAACGCATTTTTATACCCTTTGTAATTTGTAGTATTTTTCACTTAAACTTTACACCTCTATATCAGGGATTCTTAAAAGTCTGATTTCACGATTCTTTTGAGATTACAGTGGAATCACCAAACATTACTGTTTAGAATAGTCCACTTATAAAGAAATCTTTGTATTCTTACACAAATAATACCCATTACAGGATATACACTTTTGCACAGCAAAATGAACTCATTTATTTTTTTTTTTACTTTAACATTACAACTCTATATCGGGGGTTCTCAAAAGGTCTGGTTTCCCAATTCACTTTTAAGATAACAGTGAAAACGCGACCTACAACTGTTTTGAATAGTCCAATTATAATCTCTGTAGTATTTGTACTTTTCTATTTTACTTCTATTTCAATTCTAGTGGAGTAATAGTATTTCTTTTTTATTACAATGCAATAAGCCTATTAGGAAGCCAAGAAGAATTTAGTTTTTTAGTTCTTTGTTAGTTCTCTTCTAGTCTAGTTGATTTCGGGATTTGTTCCAATAATATTATATCGCTTAAAGAAATAATTTAAAAAAAAATTAGAAAACTTTTCATACCTGGCATGATCGGGGCCTACTGGTGTATACTTATAATCTGCCGTTATCTTATTCATCTGCATAAATTGATGTAATTTGGCTTTAGCGTTTTCTATAGTCCAATTACCATGAATAGCAGCATTAACATCAATAGATTCAGCCTCTTTCATATCCAATTGTTCTTGGGCACGATCAATGAAATTAAAATGTTCACGATTGCTGCCACCACGATCCATAGGACGATAGGCTTGACCCAAGTCTTGAGGACCAGCATCACCGTCAAATACTCGCCTCTGTTGATTATCCGCATTATTGTAACTGTTACCACTACTTTGGGGACCATCATTATTCATAGGTACGGCAGCCACGCCGGCATCAGCTGGCACATCACTAGGTTTCAATTTACCAGTACGTACCAAAAAATTTATAAAATCTCTTGAAGCATTACGTTCAGCATCTTTTTTATTAGTGGAATTGCCTACGGCAACGTATGGATATTGAGGCACACGTATCTCACATAAGAAACGCTGGCGATGTTTGGGACCTAAATAAATTAATATTAAAAATTTATAAATTTTTAGCATATGTAAATCTGCTGAACGCAATAAAACCACAGACTTACCGGTAGGTCGAACATCAAATCTTGGTTCAACTTTATTTTTTGAACACCATTCGTGAAAATATGATTTAATATCAGTCATTTTTTGATTAACAACTTTTGATCGGTATTTTACTTAAATAATTTACAATCCTAATAGTTTTTTTTTCTTATTTTCACCAAAAATTATCTCACAAATTTATTCACGTACAGTATAGAATTTTCTTTTGGTATAACAAGAAAAAAATGTGAAAAACAATATGTCGTCTTTAAATAAAGTTGCCATATTAAAAGGAAAACTACCCCTTTTTGACGTTTGTTACTAAGCTGTAATCAAATTGGTAGCTTATCATAAATAACGCACAAGAGTAACCGATTGTTTTTAACGATATAGCGGAAATCAAAATAAAAGTTCAAATGAGTAATAATTTGTTACTTTCGATAATATAAATTGAACATATTAAAAAAAAGAAATCCCATTTTTGTGTTATTAACTGATTACCTCTTGCAAATAAAAAGCATGATAAAACAATAGAACGTAACTTAATCAATCCAGCTTTTTAATTTTAACAAACTAAATACAGAGAATATATTTACCTATACATAAAAATATTAAACAAACAAAAAACAATAAGTATACCAAGTAGTAAACAAGGTTGACAAAATAGTTCTTTGACACCAAACTCTTCAGCGTTATGTCCTTTATCAGAAGTATAGATTTTAAATCTTTCTATTGATTCTTCTTATTTGGGCTAGATAGAAATAAAAAGTGATATAAATTAATTTTTACAGTCTCAATAAATTATTCAATGTATTATTAAATCTTTTTGACTTAAAGCCCTATAAATAAGAAACTATCAACACCGAAATCACTTACATATTCCATTCGCCGAAATCAATATATTTGGTTTGGCCACCCTTAACAATTATGTTTCCAGTGGATTTACTTTTAAAAACACATTCTACAAAAGCCAACTTTCTGCCAAACTTTATAACATTTGCATCAAATATTATCTCTTCTCCTTGTTTGGCACTTTTTAAATAATTAATATATAGATCAACAGTTAGGCCTGGATGTGAATGGGCTGATGCTAAAGCACATGTAGTAATATTGTCAATCATTGTAGCAGCACAACCACCATGTAAAGCTCCACTAGCATTTGTATGTTCTTTGGCAATAGTAAATTCTCCAATACAACGACCATCACCACCACCCGTAATACGTACCTATAACAAAACAAAATATTACAATATTTAAAAATTTTTTTATGTTTAGAAGAAAAAATCTTATAACTGCTTATTGTCAGCCGAACATATCTATGGTTAGAAATAATCTCTGTTTGCCATCTCTGAAACATCAGAATGTTACAGCTGTTTTTTATGATTTTTATTTTCAATATGAACTTTGTTTTATATTCCATTACAAAAATTTAAATAAAAAAATATAACTTTTTATTACAACAAAACCTAAATTATTATACAAATTTATTAGAATACTTACAGCTTTTGTTACCGCATCATAACAACCATAGTTAACACAATAATCGGCAACAGTTTTTAAAAAATCCACACCACGTTTAGCCGACATTTTTATATCCAACTATTACTATAAGTGATTAAATATAAATATTTTTCAAAGGGTGGATACACATACATCCAACTATTTGCTATGGATTATTAAAATGTATAGATTAGTTTCAAATCATTTGTTATTAAACGTAAAATATGAATTTATTTAAGCAATCGGTCATTATTTGTTTTTATTCTTATATTCGTATGAGTTCGGTGAGGAGATAGAAATACCATAATTTACAAAAATATCAGGGTTGTATTTTCCTGTACTTTTCATAATAGTAAAAATGTACTA